>VDFB02351079.1:0-108905 GCA_007258455.2 Sequoia sempervirens
TGAAAATTGCATTTTCAATAATCTTTGAATTCTTATCATATAGAGGATACCACAAGGCCAATGCGTAGCTTTCTCTTTGTCTCTTGAACCCTCTTTTCAGCAGTTATATCTGAAAAACAGGGTGCCATTTAATTCCCTCAAAGGAATAACACAAAGAGTCCTTCCTACAGGTCAATCTATTGGTGATGGTATTTGGCTTGTACATGCCCTATTATGTCTAATTCTTCCATTTCTTCTCTCGTACATATCTAACCTCACTTTACATCATTGGATACCTTACATTTAATTTACATTACACGAGTTTTCAAAAGGAAAGAAACTTCCCAAAAAAGACACACAACCAAAAAAAAAAGTGGACTATTGCTGACCTGGAGAGAAGAAAGTTGCTGCTCGAGCGATATAAGAGCGTCTCGTATATTTTATTAGGCTTAGGGTCTCTGTGTCTTCATAATCTTCTTCTTCTTCCTGTGCCGATGATGCTCTTTCGATATAGAGCCTGCAGCATTTTGGGAAGCTAAAGCGTTGGAGATTCCTTTCCTACCCTGCATATGCCTCCAAGAGAGGTCATTGTAACAATCCGTGAGCCTTTTCCTTAATGTTTCTTAGAAAATTGGTTCAGTTAACCTATAGTTGCTTCAGCCCATGAATCTTAAAAGGAGAAGTAAAGTGATTAGGGAAGCATGAAAGAGATGTTTGGTTGTTGCTGGTGGAGCAAAAGAAGTTCATGAAATCCTTTCAGAGGCAGTAAACCAATGTACTAGCTCATGAGATAGTGGCTTGAGGAGGAAACACATCACTCCTTTGGCATTTTGGGTTTCTCCGATCTAAACTGTTGTTTCTTTCATTTTTGTATGTGTTCTATGCTTCTTTTCACTGTTGATTGCACATAACAGCTCCCGCAAGGAAGATTAAGAAATTACACAGTCAAAAAGTATCCAGAAGCTATTTAAAAAGCATAGATGATCATAAAGAATATTTTTTAACATTCCTAGCTTGTCAAAAGAACATGTGCACGTCTGCAGTATTTTAGGTCAACAAACCCCATGACCAGTATGTGATGATCATAGTTTTATATCTTCTCAGCATTGACTTGAGTGTAATTTTTTTGCTTTACCGAGCTAAAATTTATGTGTAGTGCGCCCTCTCAAATGATTTACTGACTATATTCCCCTGCTTAAGAAACCCATCAATCAGCATCTTGGTTCACTGGAAGAAAGATGCAAAGGTGAAACAGACTATTCTCAGTTGTGACTCTTGGATAAGATACCAAACACCGAGAAGTTTGATTGCTATTGATAAGGGAGGTGAAACTCTCTGAAGGCCAATATAATACAGGAAAACTAACTTTTCACAACATTTTGCGGAAAGATATGAGATAGTATCCCAGCAAGTACTGCACTATTCCCAAATATATATGACAGATTAATTTATGAAAATTTACAAAATATTTTGAATGATGATCCATAATGGCTCATCCAAATGATGATTCTTGTTGCACCAATAGTGTTACGTTGAAAACATGCTAACCATAGTAGCAAGGTTTCTACAATGTCAATAAACATTATCTACCAAGCCTGCTCACCTATAGAATTTTTTGATTTCATATCATTGAGTTTAAGGGCCATAGCACTAACCCATGCGTATAAGGATGGTTGAGTTCAAAGTCTGGTTGCAGAGAAATTCTGCAGAAGGGAAAACCCACCATCTGACAGAAACAAAAAATCCTGATGACTTGGGCACTAAACCTAAATGCAGAAGAGAGTCTCATAGTCTCACCTCTATCCGCTATCCAAGATGGTGTCAGGACTTGGTCACATCATGGAACAAACTCAAGAAAGGGTTGAATGTGCAACGAATTTTCCATTTCCCTTCTCGCTGCAATCTCACTTTCCTCTTTGCTGAAAGTTGCATTTTCAATAATATCTATTTGTTGAACCCTTCTTTCAGCAGTTATATCTAAAAAATAGAGTGACATTTAATTGCCTCGAAGCAATAACACAAAGAGTCCTTCCTACAGGTCAATCTATTTGTGATGGTATTTGGTTTGTACATGCTCAATTATACCTAATTCTTCAATTTTCTTCTCACATTTACGCCTAACCTCACAGTACAGTATAACCCAAATCCTATAAAAATGCTATACATCATTGGATACTTTACATTTAATTTACATTACACCGGTTTCCAAAAGGAAAGCAAATTCCCCAAAAAATTCACAACGAAAAACAAATTGAGGGTAGAGAGTCAAACAAGGCAAAAACAAATTGGAAATGAAAATGGGTATTACTGACCTGGAGAGAAGAAAGTTGCTGCTCAAGCGATGGAAGAGCGTCTCGTATATTTTATTAGGCTTAGGGTCTTAGGGTATCTGCGTCTTCAATATCTTCTTCGCCTTCTTCCTGTGCCGATGATGCTCTTTCGATCATACAAGTGCTCAGCTTTAAATGAAGCTTGAACGCCCTGAACAGTACAATTGCAATATCCTCTGGCTCTGTCTCCATTGTATACTTCAATTGCTGATATTCATTTCACAATGCCGTATACAAAAGATCCAGCCACACTCCCACAGAGAATAAAAGAAAAGAAACTTCCTTACTTTTTCTGGTAGCATTGTGCAAATTTGCCTGGCAATGAAGATTCAGAGCTTTGTTCCACCCTTCATCGGATTCATAGGTTCGAATCCGATGAAGGGTGGAACAAAATACTGCAACAATATAAGCCGACCTCTCTGCGCTCCTTTTATGTTTCTTATTTAATTTTTTTTGTTTTTGTATTATAATTGTAATATATTAATGCCGAAAATTGAATTCGTATTACCGTTGAATTGACCGTTAGAAAAGCAGCAGGTATGTTATTTTTAAAAATTGGTATAAAATTTAAGTTTATTTATTTTATAATATATTTATTTTAAAGATTTAAATTTAAATTTAATTTATTTATTGTTTTGGGTTAGATTTGTGATTGTGAAAGAGGTTTAGATTGTTTTTATTCTATTTTTTATTAAATAGTAAATTTTATTTATATTCTTATTTTATAATTTTATTTTATTTTCATATTTTATTAGTATAAATTTAAAATAGGTAAAAAAAAATTATAAAAAAATTAATTAAAATAGATGATAAATGCATATAGATTGCAACCATGAGCATAAGAATTGTCTTTCTTTATTTTTAAAAGTTTCATTTATTTAATAATTTTATATAAATATAATATCATGTATAGTATATATTTTTTAGATATTTTAAAAACTTAGTAAACTATCATATATATCCTATCACATAGTCTATATAGAAAATGTCGAGAGATGTCAATTGTAGGAATCCAAAATGAAAATAATATTAATATAGTGTGTGGGTCAATGATGATTGTAAGTGCCAAGGATCTTCAAGGGTTTCAACTTGTACAAATCTAATCCAAAATGAAAATAATATTAATATTGTGTGTGGGTCAATGATGATTGTAAGTGCCAAGGATCTTCTAGGGTTTCAACTTGTACAAATCTAATCACCATTACAAAAATATATTTTGTATTTTATTTTTTCTCTATCCTAGCCCTATCATTTGGGTGGAAACTTCAAATTCATTTGGTTTTATTGAAAACCATTGCATCCATCCCCCCTTATCATTAAACACATAAATAAGTTAAACAAAAAAAATAAATGTAATATAAATATAATATAAATATGTTAAACAAAGTAATAAAAAATTCACCCCTTCAAAATAATATATCTCAATGTTATTAATATATGTTATTTAATAAGATAGATATGCTAAATGTTTTTGATTTGGGGTAAAAAATGGGTTTTGATGGGGCCTAGAACCTAATACAAAGGAAAGCCAGTTGCAAATAAGATAAACCATAAACCAACAACAACTCCTTAGCAGCCTCTAAAAGATTAACATGACTACATGCAACAACTTACAAACAAGCAAAGGGCATGAAACCCTTAAACAGCCTTGTTTTAATCGGGACCAGAAACCCTTTTAGCTACACAAAGAACTCATCTGCATCTACCAAGCATCAATAAACCGACAGCTCATGGAATACACCACTGAGCTAAGAAAGATAATCAACATAATGGTGTAAGAAACCATTAGACCCCTAAGCAAAAACATGAGCAAATCCAAAAACCCCACCTCAATAGGGGAGATGGAGAGCACACCAAACCACTGAGCATAAAGCCACTGCTTGAACCAAGAAGTCAGCTCTGAAACCACCTCAATAGGAAGGAGCTCCCCTCTATAGGAGATAATGATATACCCACCATGTCCACTACCGCAAGAAGACTCCAACACCCTCAACCTCCACCTCCATAGGAGAAGCGTCCACCTCAACAAGGTCAACAACTGAGGAAGCCAAAGACAATCACCTCCCAACTCCACCTCCATAGGAGTTGAATCCACCTCCATAGGATCTGAGAAGAAGACCAATGCAGCAACAAAACAAGTAGCCATACCACCCTTAGGAAAAACCTGGTAAGAATCCAACTCTTGCAAACAACAATCTTCAAAATAAAACCACTAAGCCTGAGAGGGCTCAGCCTACTAGGACAAAAAGAGAAACTTAGAAAACCACTTAGACTGTATCAAAAAAGGAGAAGTCAGAGAACCCAAATCATCCATAGACAACTCCAGTAGCAAAAACTCAAACAAACTACTCTACTTCAACACAAAGGTAGCAGAAACAGACTCCAACTCCAAGAGTAGCAGGGCTTTGAGAAAGGACAACAACCCAACCAACAAAAAATGCAAGTCATAAGTGGGCTCCAAAGAGTAGAGCCAGATGAGGGAGAATAGAAGACAGGGAGAAGGGCATGAGAGCAAAACCATGAAGCCCACCATCTGATCCAACAAGATCTAAAATAATGCAAACACCAACCACAAACAACCCCATCACAATCCACCCCCAAATTACACCCAACACCAAGGAAGCCACGGAGAAATCCAGAGCCAAAGTAAGTAAAGGCTGCAAGTAACAGGGGCGTCCAAAAAGTCAGGCCAAGCGAGGGAGACTAGAGGAAGGAGAAAGGGGTAGGAGTGCAAACCCATGAAGAACACCATCTGACCCAACAATATCTAAAAGATTACAAACTCCCACCACAAAAACCCCCAACACAAGCCACCCACAAGCCTCACCCAACACCAAGAAAACCACCCAAAAACCTAGAGCCAGATCCATAGTAGAAGAAAGCTTGAGAAAAGGATACCCAACAGAGTAGGTCCCAAATTTAAGAAGGCACCACACGAGAAGAAGCTCACAACAACCACATCCCACACCCACAACCACAACAGATATCATATTCTTCAAAATTTGCTCCAAAACCCAGATGGAGAAGATTGACCAACCAACATTTTTGCCAAAATTTTCTACTCCATCCACAACAATTTTGAACAAGCTTCTCCCTCTCTTGGTCTCAACACGCAAGGAGACTAGAAAGAGAGACTCAAAAACAACATCATAGCCTCCCAAAGAGGTATCCACATCTAGGGAAAAAAAGAAAGGAGGCAACATAGCCTCCCTACCTTCCCCAATGGACCCAACACCATCAAACCCGCAACACCAGGTAGCATAAGCAACCACCACATACCTCTCTGCCTCCAAAAGGACAACATTTCAGTCGTTGTCGCCATCTGCTCCATCTCCAACTTCATAAACAAATCTCCCACCCACACTTGCCCATGTCTTCTCGCCTCCACAACTGCTCCCAACACGCATATAGAGGCAGGGAGTAAAGCACCCTCCATCTGACTCGTCCCCCTCCACAGATATGCTAAATATTATTATCATTGAAAACAAGTTTTCTATAAATTTAATTATTTTTAAAATTACATTAAATTAAATAATATTATAACATTATCAAATAATAGAAATTTAATAAAATTTCTATAATAATTATTATTATCTATATTTAATAATTTGTATGCTCATTGTCTCAATAATTATTATATAAATGTAACTATTTTAGCATAATATTATAATATTGCATACACTCTTTTTTCCTCCCACCCTATCTTTATCTCTCTACCTCTACCCCCTCTATATTGCTTCTCTCTATCACCACCTATATCTCAATCTTGCCCCCTTATAAATTCCTCTCTACCTCTCTCTATATCGCTTCCTCTATCTTTATCTTTCTATCTCTTCATCTCCTCCTCTCTCAGCATCTCCCTCTTTATATATCTATTTCTCCAAGCTCTCCCTCTTTCTTTCTCATTCCATCACTCCCTCTCTATATGTTTATATATCTTTCTAACACTGCTTCTATATTTTCTAAGTTATATCTATCTCTATCCCTATCTCTCACTCTCTCCTTATCACTCCATCTTTCTATTTTTCTCTACTTCTCTCTCCTATCTCTATTTTTCTCCCCCCTCTCCCAGCCTAGATATATCTATTTCAAATATCTATCCCTCTCCATATCTCTCACTCATATACACAAACTCCCTCTTTCTCCTTCCCTACCTCTATCTCTATCTCTTTATCTTTTCACCTATCTCTACCTCTCTATTACTTGTCTCTATCACCTTCTTTATCTCTCTTGTCCCCTCTATCTCTATCTCCCTCTCTCTCCCTCCCCTCTCTATCTAAACATCATTACGTCTATCTCTATCTCTATCTCTCTCACTCCTATCTTTATCTCTTTCTATCTATATCTATCTACATCTATTTCTCTATCTTTATCCCTACACATATATATCATTTCCCTCTCTCCCCTTTATTCATTCTCTATCTTTACCTTTATTTCTCACACGATCTCCCTCTCACTTGTCTCTCTATCTCCTATCCATATGCTTCTCTACATATATCTCCCTATCTCTTTATCTCTTTTCCTATCCCTTACTATCTCTCTATATCATCCTCTATTTATATATCTCCCTCTCCCTCCCCCCCTCTTCTTCTCTCTCCCTTTCTACATATATCTCTCTTTACCCCATCTCCCTCTCTCCCTCCTCTACCTATCTCTCTCCCTTTCTCTCCCTACCTCTCTCTATCTCTCCCAATCTCTCCCTCTCTTGCTCTCTCCCTAAATCCCCCTATCTATCTTTATATCTCAACCTTTCTCTCCCTTTCTCTTCCCATCTCTCTCTCTCTTTCTCACCCTCTCCATCTCTATTTTTCTTTCTCTACTTCTCTCTATTATTCTCTTTATCTCTCTCCCTCTCCCCCTCTCTCTATATCTCCTTATATCTTTATCTTTATATCACTTTATCTTACCATATATCTCTCTCTATCCCTCACTCTTCCTCCTTATCTCTTCATCTCTTCCTCTCTATCTATCGCTCTCTATCTCTCCTATCTATCTCCCTATATTTGTCTCTAGCTTTATTTATCCCTCTATCTCTCTATATTTCTATCTATTTTTCTCCCTCTTCCTCTCATTCTATATTCATCTCTACCTCTAGCTATTTGTCTCTCTCCCTCTATATTCTTCTCTCCTTTTCCATCTTGAGAAATTTCTCCATCTCTCTACCCAACAAGAGCACCCAAAATTAAGAAGAGAATATAGTCAAGTAATCAAGAATACGTTGGAAAATATGAATAATTTTGAACATAAATTTCCACCAAATTATGAAGGTACATGAAAAAATGTATTGAAGAGCTACAAATGAACAAACCTATATTAAAAATATGCATTTATACAACATTCTTTCTCAAAAATTATCAATGTCTATGGGGAACAACCTTTGCGGATCTCTCTTAGATGATAATCGCTTTAAACTACAAGGTAGGGATCTAACCAATATGAAGCATTGATGAAGATTTTATCTGAAAAGGGTCTTGCTTCTTCATAAGATAGCTCCTTGGTCCACCCTGATTCCATTGCAATTACTAATGCCACTACCTCTGCATTGATACATGCCATAAAATGCAATCCTGAGAAAATTCCAAAACAACCCAAGAATTCAGTAAGAAGAGTAGAAAGAAAGTTTACAAATTCCCACAAATAATCACAAAAAACCAAAAACTATAGGAAAATTTAAAGATAAAAAATCTTGACCATCCCCTATCCTTCCACCACTACTCAACCGTGTCCAGTCCATCATATCTAAAGCTCTGGCTTTCCCTTTCATTGGACATGCATTTTCTGATAACCCTCACAGGTTGCCTCTGCTGGTTGTTATTGACCAGGGCCTTATTCACCTTAGTGAGCTCTTGATCCTTAATTTGTTTCTTTCTCTTCTCATAATCATTTCCACCATGCCCGATGTATATAAGCACATCTCCATTATCAATATTGTCTTTGTAACTGCCACCTACCAGAATGGTGATTACGAAGATAATATTGATAATGGAGATGTCAAGAGTTGGCTTCTTTCTTGTTTATTTAAAAATTAACATGATTCTCTTATTCTTCATGTACTTAGCCATAGATGGAAGAGAAAAAGCCTATGAAGAGTTTGGAAAAATTCCTCAAACAATGTTTATGTAAATTTCTTAATGCCCAAAAAAAAATCTAACATAAAGCTCTATATCAGAATATTCCTAAACTCAGTACAACATTCTGAAAATTTTCCAATACAAAAAGATAAGAAGAAACTACATGTAATGTTAGCATATAAGGAAACAAAATTTGCTTACCTACTCAGAAGAGTTATATAAAAACTGAATTGGTTCATGCCTATAAAAATGATGAAATTATAAATGAATATTATAAGATTTTCAGCAGCACAACATTGCTTCATTAGCATATATAAGTTACTTATCATAGAAGATATTGCAATGCACTTGTTATTAATCCTCCTTGAAAGGCCATGAAAGATTAAGACAAGACAATATCACATTAATCATAAGAGAAAGTGATATCTATTACAAGAGCCGAGAGATAAGAAATAGTTTATTGATACCTAAGAAAAATCTTGTCGTGGCTTAGAACTGTAGATTGCATCCAAGTGGTAGTTATGTTGCTGTTTAATATTACCATCATGCAGTTCAACAATGAAAAACATAATTGTAATGTCAGCATATCAAGAAACAAAATTCACTTACCTACTCAGAAAAGTTATACAGAAGTACTCTCGACGAGTCTCTTAAATTGAAGCTCCTCAATGTGGTGTCTACCTCACATTGAAACTTGTTAACCTCCTAGCTCATGTTCCTTACACTACCTCTTAATTCCTTCTATCACTGGAATCATCTATGTTAAAAGGAGCTTCCCTCTACTAAAAATGGCAATGATACTAAGATCGACCAACCCCCGTCTTATATGCAAAATGAGTATAAATAATAATCTACAAGATTCGGTTGTAAAAATAGTTCAAAATAAGTTAGAAAGCGGTTTCAAAAGTGAGACTCCACACATGTTATGTCCCCCCATAATCTCTTGTTTAAGCGAAAACAACCTCATGTATGGTTTATACCAAATGGAGCACCTTTGTATTTAACTACATCATCGAGTCCATGGTGATTTTTAAGGGAAAACAACTACTGTTTAGGTTGATACGGTTGATGAATGTTGATTATAAATAGTTAGTTTTAGTTAGATGGGTTGCAAGGATAATGTCTATTAATTCATTATGGTGGAAGGCTACTTCACTTCTTATATTTGTTTATGATTTCTTGTACATGTCCAACGTATCAAATCCAAAAGTAGTATAAATAAAATATTACTCGTGATGATACAGTTCAAAAATAGTTAATAAAAAGTCGTTAATAAATAGAACTTTCTCATCCCCAACATATCACTTAAGGATTTACCTTACACTAAAAGGAAAGAATCAGTTCAAACATAATCGATTATTTGATTTGATTATAATATATTTTAAAATTATTGTAATGAAATCTTTTAGTTTATTTATAATAAAGTGTTTATTTTAAGAATATTATGAAAAGATAGATAATAAATAATAAGATTTGTTAATATAGATATCATATTTATTTTAAAAATATTATCAACAAGATTTTTTTTTTAATATATGTTGTTTCTATTTTGTTTTTAATGTAGATCATTACAATATTAATATGTTGCTTAAAATATATTTATATTTACAAATCTAAAATAAATTATACAAATACAATTATTATATTAATAAGACAAAAAATTTAACATACTATTCTATCAATTTATTTTATTGTCAAATGTATTATAGCCCATGAAAATAAAAATATTGAATAAATTGATTGTTGTATGTGACTTGATATACTATTCTTTAATAAAAAAAATCATTGATTGTGACATTAATTTACACAAATTTATTATTTTATTTAATTATTATTTATCAATGAATCTAGATGCATGAAGAATATTTATCTTGAATAATTATGCATAAATAATTTAAAATGAAAAATATTAAAAAATAAATTTAAAAATTGAAGTTACCTTCCTTCTAAATATTTATCTTATAAAATAAATTTTCCACTATAATAAAGAATCAATAAATATTTATCTTTCATAAATAGTTTCTTTCAAATATCAAATTATTCAAGAAACTGTTTAGAACAAATATCAATTTATTGTTGATAATAATTAATAAAAAATAAACGGTGATGATTGCAAGAACTCTCTTTGATTTAAGGTAGAGTTTTTTTGTAACACCCCACCACGAAACCCTAAAGGACAACACACTACAACACTTAAAAATAGAATAATTTTTATTTTTTTTGAAGTGCAACATACTAAAGATAGCAAAATATGAGCCAACATGTACTCTCCAACTAAGTCCTCTAAGGTTCCATGACTACACTACTAGAATCATGTTAACCAAACTAACACGAATTATAAATTATCTCATCAAACCAAATGTTATCTAACAATATTAAGTGCAATTAATCCATCACACTTAAATGATCTACCAATAAGAATCATCCATATAATATTATCATTATAGCAACATTCATGATCATTACAATTAACTAACATAATCAAGATACAACATTTGCATTATCCAATGCAAAAGAGAGAGTTCAACAATTAATTATTGTGATAGGGCGGATTTACTTGCTCGAATATAAACAACAAACAAGAGAGTGCAAAACAACAACAAAAGACACCCTACACCTCAAGATTAGCCTAGTTGGATTCAATACAAAATAAATACAAAAAAATGAAACCTTTTACCTTGTCTCAAATCGATCATTTGGTTGGCCCTTTGATATTTGGTGTTGTATGCTCCTTGGATGGCAAGAGATGCAAATGTGGATTGTAAGATAGATGGAAAATGGATGAAAGTGGATGCAAGTATGAAAAATGGCTAAGTATGGCTCAAGGAAAATTTTTGCAAGAGTTTGGCTAGCATGAATGCTCTCTCTCCAAAATGAGAGAAAAGAGGGGGTATTTATAGAAAATTTTAGAATTTTTAGGGAAATGGACAGTTGAGATTGAGCCACCAAGATCAAGATGTAGAGCTAAGGTGAGTTGAGAACTCACAAGCCCTCACATCTTGACATATGGCATGTGAAGTGGCTTGAGAAAGATGATGTGTACATGAGGTGGAAATAGGGTACATGACATGGAGGTACTACATAGTACCTTGGAATTAGACAAAATTTCCTCATAAAGGAGGTCCTTGTCCCCATGTGGGTGAGAGAACATGTGAGGAATTAAAAATTCTTCAAATATCCACATGGGAATGAGAAAGGAAATTAAAATTCCTTTAAATGCATTAGGTGATTAAATGTGAATTAAAAATTCACATCGTGAATGGAGTGCCTTCTCCAAAAAGAAAAAACATTTAATAGGGTTGACTCAGTTAAGTGATTAAGGTTGTGCAAGTACTTGATTAGAAAAATTAATGACATATTAGAGGCAAGTGGGAGATTAGGAAGAGTTCACATGTGACTTGGTGTGACAAGTCAAAGATCACATAGGGAAGAGAAAAAAACAATTTAATATTCCTTAGAAGGATAAAAGGAATTAAAAATTTCTTAAGAGGTTTAATGAAGGATTAGAGGAGGATTAGGTGGCTAAGAGAGATTAGAGGCCAACTTGCAAAAGTTGGAGAATGTGACACATCCTAATCAAGAATTATGCATGTGCACATCCCCAATGATAAGATTAAAAGATGGATTAGGATTAGATAAAAATGATGGAGGATCTAACATATGAGGAATTAAATTGATGAAAGGGGGAAGGTATTTAATTATTTAACTAGATACCTTAGGGGTTAGAAGAACTTTTGAGGTATTAATTAAATAATAGTGATATTACTTAATTAATGCGGATAAGGGGATGCTTAGATGAAAAGTGGATAAATTTGGATAAATTAAGTGTCCAAATTTAGGTGTCTACAATTACAACACTGCAAATTGAACAACAATGCTTCCCGAGATCAATAGGGAAGAATATACATCTAAGTACAATGCATGATACAACTGATTTCAAATCAATACAAATACATGTAAGATATTTCACTCAAATTGGAACAAGTGCAAAAGACCAAAGCACGAAGAGTAGTCACCACGAACACGAACAATAGCAAGGGAACCCAATGGAGACAAAGGAACAATCCACTTGACGATGTGGAACCCTAAAGTCCACCCCTTGTGCTAGGAGATAGCAATAAGGTCCCACAACAACACACAAGGCAACCAAAAATGAACATAACACCACAAATTGACATAATAAGGCTAAAGAGGGGACGAATGACAATGCAACAACTTAATGACACATAAGTACATGCATTGCTTCTACAGGATGTCACATACCAAAGGGAGATAACAAATAAGGGAATACTAGTCTACAAAAGGAAGAGTGTCATCGCATGGTCCTAACATGGGTTATCCTGACAGTATCTCACTAGACGCTAGCCCCCATCTATGGTTATCCTAACAACCTCTCGCTAGGTGTCGGCCCCCTAGGGTGACACATGAAAAACCAATCTTCCTTTTGTGAGGACAAGGAAGTTGGTCTTGCCAACTAAGCCTTCTCAACCCATACTTAGCCTAAACGAGCACTACACTCATGGGTGAGGCATTCACTTATCTTGATTAATGTGTAAGCTACCCAACCCCTTAATTCAATTTAAGTTATCACTGAGTTAAGAAACTCCCACATGGATTACCTTGGCACCACTTTTTGCGCCGACCCCCATTGAGAGCCACTCCCCTAGTAGCAACTAGGAGACCCAATAAAACCAACTTGGGTAAAGTCAACATACACATGAAATGAACACAACAAAAGTACATATCCCAAGCAAGGCATGGACCATATTTCTCTCAATACACAACCATAATACAAATAAAGAGTGCATGGCTAAAGACCCACAACAACACATCACAAGTAAAACAATAACCATTTCAAAGATCAACACAACAATTCAACCAATAACACAATTTTCCAAGCCTATGAAAGACTCTCAATAATAAACAATAACTCATAATCACATTGATCTTACTAATCAAACATCAAAATTCATAACAATAAATCAATCAACATTGCAATCATAAGAGACTCCACATTTGAATAAAAACCACAATCACTTAATCCCACTGATTAACACAATATTAAAACAAGGACACAATAACCCATGCAACCATAAAATCAACACTTACTAACAAATTACCCATTAACTAAGTATAAAAGAAGTCTGCATTTAAGAGACAATCTAATTTATTCATTTAATCAATCCTTTCAATTACCCAAATATAAGCAATCAATTTCTTTTCCCTTCTAAATAATCTTCTAATTCACTTACCTATAAATTGTTTAATCCACATACATATGTATCCTTCTACTATAGCCATATTTTATATATACAAGTAAACATATTCATACATACATAGTAACATAGTGACTTTGTTGCTGCAAACTTAACCCCTTTAAAGAGTGAAACACAATAATACCAAGTTATGATTTTCACCAAAAAACTACATGGTAACACAACACAACATGCATAATAATACAATAATTACACTGTCCTGACTTATAAACCAGAATATTTGATAATACAATGACTATGATGCCATGCCTTAAAACACAATATACATGATATCACCATGACTTCAATCTCATGACCTTTTCCATAAGGTTACAAGGCAATAAGGTGATTCCAATGACTCGAATTAAGCTAAGACTTCATGTTAGTACAAAGCCTTCACATTCACGGCCTAAAGCAAATGAATCCCAAAGACTTTAGATACCTTCACTTGACTAATTAAAAATATGATGAATTGAAACACTACATTCCCCTAGTCTTTAGATACCTTCACTTGATTTGAAAAGAGAACAGTTCTATAACAACTATCTCAGGTTTAGGAAGTGAGAGGAGAGTAAATTATCTAGACAACATACTCGAGAAACTATTCCATTCATATTAGAACATCACAAACCAGTTATAAAATAGGGAGATCTGAGACTAATGGTCTTGAGGTATTAGTTAGGATTGAAAGGAGACTCAAATAATAAGGCATTGGTAACACCATGAACTCAAGCCTTGAGTAAATTGGTAAGCAAGCATAGAGTGGTTGACAATACAAAGGAGATGTGCAGCCCAAGAGGAGATTAGTCTCATTGGGTTCATGAGATACGTTTTGCAAAATAATCAATGAACTATTCTCAAACCAACTATAACGATAATATGATTAATAAAACATTAAGACTAGATTCAATACTGTCTAGTAAAAGAGACATGAACTGCTCTCGCAACCACAACTATAAAAATATTATCAAGAGACCATTACAAGATCTATTTTTTTATTTATGAAATTAGAATAACTACCTCAAGCATTTAATAAATTTTCTAGCATCCTAATTATAGGGTGAGAAAAAAGGAATTTAACAAATCTTTTGAGGATTCCAAGTATTGCAAGATCACAGGACCGATTGGATACATGGAGAAAATGGCAAAAGAATTTATAGGTTTAAGACAAAAAATTAATTATAGACTATAGATATAATGTTAATACATAGTTCTGAAAACATCTCTATAATAATAATGACAAAAAGATGGTACTGAATGTATGCACACCAACCATCTTCCAATCAGTCTAGAATACGTGATAAACTAGATTATACCGCTAGTGAAAAGTGTTGTGCCTTCAGCACACACACCCCATTTGGAATGGGGACCCTCCCTTTTCCTCCCCTTGCTGGGTTGTTTTATCGTTGCCTCATTTTGTGTGCCCCCATTTTGGTGTCCTAAATAGTCAACGTGCTTCCAAAATCTCATCTTAAGCTGACCATATTTCATCCCCTCCAATTTTTCTAAGCCCTGGTCCCTTGCAAAGTTTCCTTGGCAGTTTGCTTCTACTAGCGGCCTTGGGGCCTACCAGACCCGCCCCGTCGGGTTTCCATCGGGTGAACATTCACCATCCCAAACAGAGGAAGGATTTCTCCTTCTTGAACCCTACGGCCCAACTTCTTTTTTTCCGCCATGATTAACTTGAATTACAAATTAGACTGCCTTTTATCCTGTCGGGCCCGTCTCTCCGGACTTCCATCCCTGGAACTTCGTGTTGTCTCTGTCGTTCCAAACAACCAACCTGTGTCGGCACTCTGTCCTCCAGGCTCCAAAATCCCTTTCGCCGATGGTTTCCAAAACAACAACTTTGAAGCGATCGTTTGGCAGCGTCCTTCCTGCCTCCGAACCTTGGACCTCCTGCCATTGTCTGAGAATTTAAACCCACCAACCCTCTTCTCATCCATACGGGCATTAATGGGTGTATTAAATGCATGTTAGGAGTATAAATATCTATTTTGGCCTATCATTTTCATATGTTAGGTTAGCCAGAGGAGTTCAAAGAAGATTTTGAGGGGTCTAGTGCATCCATCGCCTACCGCCTTTGCACCTGTTGTCATTGTCTGACTATCCTTAGTGGATTTTGCAACTTCTCTCGCCGAGCTTTTGAGGTAGGTTTTCCATTCACCCTCCTGTGAGGTTTTTTGTGATTTTGTGCTTAAACGATAAACAAACATGGTCTACAAAAACCTTAATTAGGTAAAGCAAGATGACACATAAAAAACCCATGTGTTGAAATTCTAAGAAACCTCCAAAAACATCCTTTAAGAAAAATTCAAAACTCCACCTTGTCGTTGTTGTTCTTCATGCAAGGCATTCATGCCCTTTGGACCCATGCCCTCCCGTCACCGTCAAAACTTAGAAAACATCCATGTGATCAAATGGAGGGATACCCTCTTAGGCCCGCGACCTCGGGCCTCTGTCGATGGATCGCCATCGGACTTGAAGAAACTTGCAGACACGACCTCTGCCTAACCTCCCCGGGCCCGCTCTGTTGGGATTCTGTCCCCGGAATCCCGCATTGCTATCGCCTTTTGAAATGGTAACTCTGCCTCGTCTACCTAAGCCTCAAGGCCTGCCTCGCCTTTTGCCGATCAGGGTTAAACCAAAAAAGAAAAGTGAACGATTCCCTCATGCCCCCGGGCATCAGTTCCCAGAGTTCCATCCGTGGATTTTTGTATCGACTTTGTCATTTAAACAGTCATCTCGCAGCATCCTTCTGCCTCCTAGGTCTCGAGCTCCATCTGTCGGGATTCCATCCCATCTCAGCCGACACGAAAGGGAAAAGTAGGTTCATCTTTCTGCCCTCCTGATCACCTGAAAACTTCCAAAGAAATTTAGCGACCAAGCTCAATGCTGGGTCCGGCCCACCCAGCCACCCCTTCTGGATTTCCATTCAACACTTGTCATTCTAAATGGAAAAACCCTGACAACTTTCTAGCCTTGTACCTCTGCATGCTCCCAAAGTGGCCCAAATGACCTTCAATTCAAAAACCAATCTCAACCCACATGCCCAAATTTAACCCTCTTCTGCATGAGCCTTTCAAACCATCAAAATATGAAGTCGGGAGAAATCACACGGATTTCCTACCCTATTCACCCAGTAAAACAACATTTCTGCTAGGGAAGTCTTGCCCTCCAGGCCCAGGTTATCCAAACTCCCTCTAGTAGATTACTAACGATGTCTCAAAGTAAAAGTATGATTTGATGAATGATATATCACTTGATTGGACTTCGTTGATGGGATTATGACTAACATTTTTGTTTTCGTGATTGGTTATGCTCATTGTGCCTTGTTTGCAGGATATATAGAATCGGGTGCAGGACCTTCGAGGGCGGCCGCAAAAAAAGGGAAGAAAGTGAGCAAGGTTCCTCGTGGAAAAGAGGACAAGGACCAAATGAAGTTCCAATTTTAGGGAGAGTGATTGCAGTCAAAAATCATCACAAACTGGAAAGAAATAATAGATACCAATATTGACCATGTCAATATTGACGAATTCAAGAGGAGGGTCATGATCCATCCTAAGATCGATAATGCAAGATTAATCAGGTAAAGTGGAATTGTTAAGGTTGCAGGTCTTCCTCCATCCCTTATAGCCCCTGAATTGCTCATGGCCTACCGACAAGGATATTAGCCAGCGACACTGACAATAGTTGATAGGGATGGAAACATCCTTGTTGATATGCTGACAGAAGCAATAACAAATACTTTCCACATCCCTACTTTTGAAACAATGGTACAACGGTGACCATTGCAGAATGTAAGGTGACATGGGATGAAGACCCCACTGGCTGTAAGAAGCTTATAAACCAATATTGGCTTAAAGAGAAAAGGGGCAACGCTGCAAAGGTTCCTCAAGAGCTCTTCTGTAGTGACTTCCACGAGGACTACCATGAATTGGTGACTCTATTGAGCAGGGTGATGGGCCTCCCCACTGCTGCATATTTTTCAGGAGTGGATGGAATATTTCGTAGAGCAAATCCTCCGTGGGGAGGAAGATGTCACCACAAAGGCCTCATTCTATTAGGGGGGCATAATAAATGATTTCTTCCATGAGCAATTCATGAATGTAAAGAAGACCTCCAAATTTGACATGAACTCCTATCTTCTTTACTCACTGGTAGAGCGGAGGCAGTACAGTGGATTGTTTGTGGCACCTGATGAAGAACTGGGTTGTGCGTTGAAGGTCTATGATAGATACCCCTAGTTATAGTTCAGGAACTTCAAGGAGTACTTCAAGGTAAATGACGCCTTCGTGGGTCACATTATCAGGTTGCTCGGGGGGGATTTTGAAAGAAGGATCTCTCACAGTGCTCGGGCATTCTTGAAACAATACGCCTTCTTATTCATCCAGTACCCAAGTTTACATACATTCCTGCCCAAGGTTACACAGAAAGGCCAAATAAGTTTCCTTGGTACCCCAATGATTGGATCATATTGTTAGAGCTCTCTCGGCAGCTACAACATGTGCATTCAGTCCTTGGCAGCAGACATTTGGCAGGGATCCCTTATCCCTTAGCTTTTGGCCAAGGTATGTAGAAATTGCAAACCTCCCAATGCGCTGGGAATTTTGAGAAGGAATTAGCGGAATATCATTTTCTCCTGCACACTACTCGCCCACGGATAGACCCATATGGGCTTGTGAGGAAGGCACTAGAACTAGGATACGCCCATCTACATCACCTAGAAGATTTTTGGGTAAATTTCCAAGATGATAAGGATGTACGAGCGAGGCATTACATGCAGATGACTGCATATTTTGTAAGAAGGGTTAATATCTTTCCTATACCTAATCAGGTTGAGGAAGATGAAAGCACCGTCATGGACCCTAGGTACAACATAGTCGCAGACTTGCCACTGCTAGCAATAGATTGGGATGAACAAGAGGTTGACGACCTCGATATTATAACTAAGCTCGTCGAGGCTCGCACTAAAGAATGGGTCAATGGACGGGTAGCCCAATTAAAACAAGAAGGGGTGATACTAACATATGAAGGCCTCAAGAGTGAGCCTAGTGCTATAGAAGATGTTGCTCCTACAAATTCAACCAGAGAAATATCCAAATCTCCCCCGCTCACAAGATCTAAAAAGAGAAAAGAGGCCAAGGTAGAGCAGCAACCAGATCCAAAAGTGTATTCAAGGAAAGAGTCGGAAGGTTCTCCCTTAAAGAAACATAAAAGGTTGGGAAGTGCTATGGGACTGCCCGTAATTCAAGAGGATCCTCTTCATGAGGGAGGAGAAGGGGAAATAGATCAACCAAAATCTCTTCCTGTTGCCCCTGATTTGGCCACCCTTCCATCCATTTCGTAAGCCATGATTTCCACATCCCCACCTGTGGTGGAAATCTCAATCCACCTCACCTCTTCCCCACTTATCAAGCAAGTTGTGACGATCGACTCTTCCTCTGCCACAACTTCTCTACTTTCCTCCGCCTTCATTTCTCCCACTATATCACTTCCGCTAGTAGTAGCGACAATGCCAATGCCCACACTCACATTGCCAAAGGCTTTCCCACGGCACATGCAGAGTGCCCCCTTCGAGATTTCCCAAATATTTTTGGATCCCACCATCCAAGCTACCTTGGAACAGGTCCTTGCCAGTGCTCCTCCCTTGAAACCTCCAATAGGACTGCCAGCAATGGAAGCCACAATGCTAATCTCTGAGGAATGGGACAAGCAGGAGATGAAGGTTGCAAAAGCATTCAAGGAGGAGGCAGACGAGTACCACGAACACCCTGAATATGAACACTGGAAAATTGATAAGGTGATTTATGAGGAGGAAGAAATAGGATCTTCCAAGAGCGATAACGAAAGGGATCTTGGTACCGAAATTGCACAAACATTTGATGATGATTTCGAGGAGGAAATGGCCCAGAAATTGAAAGATGTTAGGGAAGAAGTAGAAAGGACTCCTCCTAGTGAAGGAGGGAAAGAAGGTGATAGGACAACAAAAAATGTGGAACCTCCTACAAGGGAACAATAGGAGGAAGAGCATGATGACAAAAGAGAGGAGGCTGAAAGGGAGGACAGTCCCAAGGAGCACCTACCCACTAAATCCCCGATTAGGCACATAACATTTACCCAGGATTCTGATGAGGATGAAGAAGGTACAAATGTGAAAGAAGAGGCTCCCAAGGAGAAGGAGATTGAAATCATAAAGGACAAAGAAGAAGGTGATCGTGAGTCACCTAGAGAAAAGGCTCAGATGCAGATGCCTGAATGGTTGGAAAAGCAACTTGAAAAGAGGACTCCTGCCCCGAGCAGTCTAAGAACGAGACTAAGGGCTATCCTAGCCAAGGAACTTACCAAAAGGGAAAAGAAGCCCAAGGTCAGATCCAAAGTAACAATGGATGTTTTTGAATCCAAGACCGTCTAGGTAGCTACACCCATAGTAGGAGAAGAGGGGGTAAGTTATAATATTTCTACTATTGACCTGGGAACAGCTACAAGGGAACATAAAGTGGAACACCTCCAGGAGTTCGTCACTATCGTCGTGCACTTGATACAACAAGACAAAATTTCAAAAGAGGAGCTAAAGGCACAAGTAGCTGACCTGATGACATACATTCAACGATGGTCCTCAACAGAAGAAATTCCTACCACGTCCGCAGCTCCGCCCCAACTGCTGTTAAAACAACAAATTGATAAGCTGGAAAAGAGAAAGAACCTAGAAAAAACTACAGAAAACTAGTTCCAACAAGTTCTATACGTCAAAAATATGGGTATCAGCCGGGCTGTTCGGACAACCAACAAGTTCTTCGACTTACAATAGTCTTTGGAGAGCACAAATAAACTTTGCACCGAATTCCCTGTAACATGTAGGTCCACCTACCCAAAGATCGAGGCTATCTGTTGGCTGCCAAGTGCCACATGGGAAAAGGAACTTGTGTTTAAGATGGAAAATCATTGGCTCATGGATGTATGGAAGTGGGACTTTAAAAACAGGAAAGAAAGGTTGGAGCAATTGCTTGACAAGGTGGATCTGAATATTGAGTGGGTCAAAGAGATTAGAGTAGATTGTGCCCAATATTTGAGGTTGATGACAGGGTATGACATGCCTGTGGTGCAAATAGATCCGGAGAAAATAAAGCCCCACTTTCAAAAGGGGATGGAGGACGGGATGTCAATGAAGATAACCATGGATTTCATAAGTTTTTTCGCCTGTGCCTTCACCCAATCAAAACTGTTCAAGGACCACACTACCAAGTATGATGAAGACTAGAAAAGGCTTGCAGACAACTCCAAGGAATGGAGTTATTAGTTGCTACAATCCGAGATTTTGGAGGTTGACAAGCTCCAACCGATAATTCTGAAGTTCATGGAGTATGCAGCTTTGAAGAAGCGGGAAGGAAACCCTATTATTAGTGAAGAGCTTCTAAAGGAATAACTACAACAAAAGGGAAATCAACAAAGAGACAAAATGCTACAGTGTTGTCACTAGAGGACAAAATAGGGATAAAGACAAAGTTGTATTTTAAAATTGTAATATATTAGAGGTAAGGTAGAACCCTAAGTTGCAGTGAATCTTGGCCACAGAATGGGATTAAATCTTGGCCATTCGTTCTACTTTTTGGACACTATAAATAGGGGGTCTCCTCTCATTTTCAAAGAGAGTTGCATTGTTGTAATGACATGCTACAGAAATTTCTAATGAAAATACATTGACTTGGTGCATTTTCTGAGTTTTCCACATGTTTCATGATTCAATCTCCCATTATTAGATGTTTTAGTTAGATTTCATTACTACTTTAGTTAGCTTTAAATTGCTTAGATAGATTTTGGTAATGTTGTTTTGTGATTGTAGAATTTTTTCTTGTGTTGATGCCTTCCAATCCATACTTTTTGCCATTTGTTGCTAGTAAATGGTCTTGTAAAGTTAGTCTGGGTTGATGAATGGTGAAAACTCTGTAGACCTTAGAAGATAGCACAAAGTTTCATGAGACAGTGGTTGCTTATGGTTAAGTGAAATTTTGTTTGAAAGGAGTTGTCCGCAGTAGAACCTCCATGATCACTGTTCATAGTTATTTGTAGATCCAAGAACCTTCTCTCTTCCCTACTCTCTTTTCCCCTTTTTTAAGAAACAACCTATGCTAAGGTTCATTGCACATTGTAAAGCCAAAAATTAAGGAGAATACTGAAGTTTTAGATTGTTGTTCGAACCTACAACAAAGTGCACCTTAACTCCCATCTCATAAACTTTAGACTTTAAGATCCACTTTGCATCTAGCTACATAAGTCTACCCTATGATTACCAGCAAGATCACATCAAACATTAATTGAGGAATTTCATGCAAGTCATGACCTAACACCCAAGAGACCTTGGGCTGATTTTCAGCAACTTGTCATTGAAAGTCTCCTTTCAAGAGAGGTAGTGCATCTACACACTGCCTGTGTTGAGAAAGTGTGCAAAAAACCCATCCAGAAAAAGATTAACTCATATTAAAATGGTTACCTATAATTTATGAGAAAGTATCTGGTAGTTTAATTGATATAGGTAAAAACAGGTTTTGAAGGAACCCGAAACCCTTTACAACCAAAAAATCAAGGCTGCAGAAAGGATAGCTTGTAGCCCACCAAAAAAACTACCTCCCAAACAAGACTCCTCGAGATTTACATTTAGAACTACTCTTGTGGGAATAGAGAGTCGAGTTGAAAGAAGGCCTAGAGAATTTTGCTTTCTTTCCCTTTACAGTAATCCAACTTTCTTCCACTTGCGTTGCCTTATCATGCAAGGCCAACTCACTATTTTCCTCAAGGTGAGTATCTGCAGCCTTGGTCTTAGAGATTTCATCATTATTCCTTCATGCAGACAAAGACTTATCTAAAAATTCACCCGATATAGAAGTCATAGCCGTAGCACTATCACTAGAAATGACAGCCTGAGACCTAGTCACAATCTCATTAAGAGTAGCCATAACGCCCCCCCCATTTGAGGCATCCAGAGGTGATGCCCCAAGACCCTGTGATTCAAAAGCAACCACCTCAGAAAAAACTCCTTTGTTGTTCATATTTCTTCTAAACTGTATAATGTTGTTGAGAAGCGCCTATCCACCAAGTAGCCTTCTTTATTTTTTTCTCAAATCTGCATTGTGCAACAGCATGTTCTATTTTAAAACATCTTCTACACCGGAAGGGAATCCCTTCATAATCTAGAGATTGGACTCAAGAACCCTTAGAAGATTTAAGTAAAACCTCAACAGGTAATCCTTTTGAAACATCAATTTCAACCAATATGTGGGCAAAGGTGGAATGAAAAATGTCAGAAGATTCATTATCCACCAGCAAAAAGTCACCAAGGGCTTTACCTACATCCTCCAGAAGAGAGTCACTCCAAAGGTGGAGGGGAAGATTAGGTAACCAAACCCAAATCGATATTTTGTTAAAAGTTTTAGAAGCAGGGTTGAAATCTGAATGCCAGGGCTTAATCATCAACAAATATTTTTCCTCCCAGCTAAAAAAATTATCACACAAAACTATATTTTTGTCCTGAGAAAGTATCTGGTAGTTATTCCCTATCCCTCCATTTGATTCTCCAAATGAGCTCTCTGTGCATCCTCCTCCATTTCTGTCGACCCCTGATGACCTGCTCTAGTGATTCCTAACATGGATGTGATGACCTTCCTCCATCTCAAATCCTCTATTATATTAATGAGCGGTGTCAAAGGATGAAAATAGGAATGCAGTAAATCTCACACATTGAGCTAAATAAAAAGCCCCCCTTGTCGAGCTGAAAGAGAACAAAGAAAACAAATCGAAATGACCTAGAGAAACGACAGAGATCCAAAAGGGATATAGTGGAGAAAATAGATGGATCATTCTCCAATCTAATTCAATCGATAGAGGGAGAAGAATCGTGTCCCCTCCCTCATGCAACGGTTTCAGAATCACTTCTAAAAATAGAGGTGGTAGGGATTTTATTGAATAGATAAATAGAACGATAACTGGCAGAACCAACTCTTCTTTTTATCCATTCCCATTAAATTGCATTCATGGGTTGAAATAAATAGTTTTCCCACCATTCCCAAGATTCTTTATTTGTGACCTTAGTGGCCCAAATTTTATGCAATTGTTAGTTTTCGAGTAACTCACTTTTATGAGATTTCATTTTTATTATTTAAATTTCTATTCGATATTACTCTTTCTATCGAATACAATTTATTTTATTTTATTATTAACTTTTATTATCTTAATTTACATTTTTATTTACCTATATATCAAATGTATGCCTTTAGCTTAATAGTCTATTTTAATGCATCAAATCATCAAAACCTCCAAACGCATAAAATGAAACAATCCAAATCAAATAACCCAAAACAACATTTATCAAACTTCATGAAAAGGGTGAATTGGGGAGGGGCAATACATCCACCCCCCTAAGATTCGACTTACTCCTGGAAGTTGCAAGGTTAGAATAGAATATGTGTAAATACAAGCAACATCAAATTATCAAGCAAGCCAAATGTCAAACAAATACCTAACTAGGTAAAAAGCAGAACTTCAAACAACACGGACTGACTTCATAACTAACAGGGTATTGACTTGGATACTCATGTTATCTCCAAATCAATGAATTCCATTGGGTTTAATGCATGCTCAGACCTGTCAATTTAGGTGGATTCAATGCCTCATACCTGTAATCTACATCAGACAAACTATCAAACAATATATATATCAAACAATCAAGTGCACTGTAAGAGGAAATTGCAACATAGCAGGGTACTTGCGAACAAGTAATTCTACACTATTCCTCCCACCAAGACACTTCAAACAATAATCCACATCAACGAATAACAACAATCGCAAACCATCTGCTACATATCTATCATCAAAGTTGATTCATTACATCAAAATTCTATACTTCCACAAAACTTCCCACAAGGCACACTTTTTCATTAAATATTTATCATTTACATGCAAGACTTCCCACTTTATTCATTTTACAATGCTAAATATCATAATATATGCAACACAAGATAATAATTTTATGCCTTTTTAGAAACATAAAACACAATTTATCACTTCATAAGCACAAAATTTCAGGTTTAACACACATTTTTCACATACACACACAAATACACATCACTGGGAAACAAATCACAAGGCTACACAAGGCTCCATAATGCATCCCTGATAGAAATAATATCGGTGCATTGCGCACTACACCAAGGGTCCTATCCTTTCCACTAATTTTCTACACTAAACAAACACCACCTAAAGACAAATCTCAAGCTACTAAGCAAGGATGACCAAAAAGGAAAAACATAACCTCAAGAATACAAGCAACTAGTTCAATGTAAAGGGCTCCTATGTATCCAGAGTGTCCAGTGTATGAACCTTGGCTCTGATACCATGTGCAACGGCCCACCACAAAACCCTAGAGGACAACACAATACAACACTTAAAAACATTTTTTTTTTTTTGAGGTACAACATACTAAAGATAGTAGAATATAAGCCAACATGTACTCTACAACTAAGTCCTCTAAGGTTCCATACTAGAATCTCATTAACCAAACTAACAAGAATTATAAATCATCTCATCAAACCAAATTTTATCTAACAATATTAAGTGCAATTAATCCATCACATTTAAATGATCTACTAATAAGAATCATCCATAGCATATTATCATTATAGCAACTTTCATGATCATTACAATTAACTAACATAAGCAAGATACAACATTTGCATTATCCAATGCAAAAGAGAGAGTTCAACAATTAAGTACAACATTACAAATTGTACAACAATGCTTCCCGAAATCAAAAGAGAAGAATATACATTTGAGTACATGCATGATACAACTGATTTCAAATCAATACAAGTACATGTAAGATATTTCACTTGAATTGGAACAAGTGCAGAAGTCCACATCACCAAGAGTAGTCACCACGAATATGAACAACAACAAGGGAACCCAATGGAGATAAAGGCACAATCCACCTGACCATGTGGAATCCTAAGGTCCATCCCTCGTACTAGGAGATAGCAATAAGATCCCACAACACACAAAGTGACCACAAATGGACATAACACCACAAATTGACATAACAAGGCTAAATAAAGGATGACTAATACTACAACAACTTAATGACACATAATTCCATGCATTGCTTCCAGAGGATGTCACATACCAAAGGGAGAGAACAAATAAGAGAACACTAGTTTGCAGAGGGAAGATTGTCATTGCATGGTCCTAGCATGGGTTATCCTAAGAGTCTCTCACTAGATGTCGGACCCCATCTATCGTTATCCTAACACCCTCTTGCTAGACGCCGGCCCCATAGGGTGACACATGTAGAACCAATCTTCCTTTCATGAGGACAAGGAAGTTGGTCTTGCCAACCAGGCCTTCTCAACCCATCTTTAGCCTAAATGAGCACTACAAGCATGAGAAAGACATTCACTTATCTTGATTAATGTGTAGGTTACCCAACCTCTTAATTCATTTTAAGTTATCACTAAGATAAGAAACTCCCACATGGGTTACCCTGGCGCCACTTTGTGTGTCGACCCCTATTGAGAGCCACTCCCCCTACTAGTAGCCAGGAGACCCAATAAAACCAGCAGGGTAAAGCCATCATGCACATGAAATGAAAACCACAAAAGTACATATCATGAGCAAGGCATGGACCATCTCGCTCTCAATACACAACCATAATACAAATAAAGAGTGCATGGCTAAAGACCTACAACGACACATCACAAGTAAAACAACAACCATTTTAAGGATCAACAAAACAATTCAACCAATAACATAATTTTCCAAGTCTTTGGAAGACTCCCAATAATAAACAATAACTCAAAATCACATTGATCTTACTAATCAAATATCAAAATTCATAACAAGAAATAAATCAACATTGCAATCATAAGAGACTCCACATTTGAATAAAATCCACAATCACTTAATCCCACTAATTAACACAATATTAAAACAAGGACACAACAACCCATGCAACCATAAAATCAACACTTATTAAAAAATTACCCATTAACTGAATATAAAAGAAGTATGCATTTAAGAGACAATATAATTTATTCATTTAATTAATCCTTTCAATTACCCAAATATAAACAATCAATTTCTTTTCCCTTTTAAATAATCTTCTAATTCACTTGCCTATAAATCATTTAATCCACGCATACTTATGTATCCTTCTACTATAACCATATTTTATATATACAAGTAAACATATTCATACATACATAGTAACATAGTGACTTTGTTGCTGCAGACTTAACCCCTTTAAAGAGTAAAACACAATAATACCAAGTCATGATTTTCACCATAAAACTACATGGTAACACAACACAAAATGCATAATAATACAATGACTACACTGTCCTAACTTATAAATCAGAATGTCTGATAATATAATGACTACAACATCATGCCTTAAAACACAATATACATGATATCACCATGACTTCAATCTCACGGCCTTCGCCCAAAGGTTACAAGGCAATAAGGTGATTCCAATGACACAAATTAAGCTAAGACTTCATGTTAGTACAAAGCCTTCACATTCACGGCCTAAAGCAAATGAATCCCAAAGACCCAAATTCAACACTCTACTAAATACAAATATGATGAACTGAAACACTGCATTCCCCTAGTCTTTAGATACCTTCACTTGATTTGAAAAGAGAACAGTTCTATGACAACTATCTCAGGTTTAGGAAGTGAGAGGAGAGTAAATTATCTGGACAACATACCCGAGAAACCATTCCATTCTGACTAGAACATCACAAACCAGTTATAAAATAGGGAGATATGAGACTAATGGTCTTGAGGTATTAGTTAGGATTGAAAGGAGACTCAAATTAATAAGGCATTGGTAACACCATGAACTCAAGCCTTGAGTAAATTGGTAAGCAAGAACAAAGTGGTTGATAGTACAAAGGAGATGTGCAACCCAAGAGGAGATTAGTCTCATTGGGTTCATGAGACACGTTTTGCAAAACAATCAATGAACTATTCTCAAACCAACTACAACGATAATATGATTAATAGAACATTACAACTAGATTTAGTATTGTCTAGTAAAAGAGACATGAACTGCTCTCGCAACCACAACTATAACGATATTATCAAGAGACCATTACAAGATCGAAAACAATCCGATGAAATCAAAATAACTACCTCAAGCATTTAATCAATTTTCTAGCATCCTAATTATAGGGTGAGAAAAAAGGAATTTAACAAATCTTTTGAGGATTCCAAGTATTTCAAATACATGGAGAAAACGACGAAAGAGGTTGTAGGTTTAAGAAACAAAATTTATTATAGACTATAGATATAATGTGAATAGACAGTTCTGAAAACATCTCTATAATAATAATGACATAAAGGTGGTACTGAATATATGCACACCAACCATCTTCCAATCCGTCTAGAATGCGTGATAAACTAGATTATTCCGCTAGTGAAAAGATTAACTCATATTAAAATGGTTACCTGTAATTCATGAGAAAGTATCTGGTAGCTATTCCCTATCCCTCCATCTGATTCTCCAAATGGTCTCTTTGTGCATCTTCCTCCCTTCGTGTCGACCCCTGACGACCTGCTCCAATGAGTCCTAACATGGATGCGATGACCTTCCTCCATCTCAATTCCTCTATTATGTTAATGAGCGAGGTCAAGGGATGAAAATAGGAATGCAATAAATCTCACGCCTTGAGCTTAATAAAGAGCCCCCCTTGTTGAGTCAATTTATTCTATTATTATTATTTTTTATGTAGTGCTATTTGATATTCAATTTATTCTATAGTTAAATTAGTATCTTAATTTCTTATTATTCTATTTTAGTAAACACTAAACAAGATTGAAATCAAAAGCATTCATAGTGCCTTGTATTAATGATGTCTTTGGTTCACGTTTATGAGTAATGTCATTGTGATTTAAAAACTATTATACATCTATCATTTAATATAGTTACAACAATGGCATCTATAGCATTGTCCCTATAAATTATCAAGGTGTAATAAGGAAACATCTTGATGATAAGTTTGATGAATGAAAAATCTTCCATGAGAACAAACGTTAAAAAGAAATAAATTATTATTAGTTTTACATTTTATTTTTTAAATATAATAAAAAACTTACTCATGGGGAGGGGATTTGATAGATTAGTCTATCCATGTACATTGAAATCTTAGGAAAAATATTATTAGATTATAAGTATAATACAATAAACTAGTTTCTTAGTCAAAATGACTAAGTACTTGTTAGGATAAGGATTAGAATTCAATAGTAGTTTTGGTCTATTGACTAAGTATTTAATTAATCATGTTTTCCTTTGTGGGTAGAAATCACAAAGGAACTATATGGGAAAAAAGGGCCCTAGAAAGGAGTGTGTACCCACATTCAACAATTCATATCAGAATTTAGATTATAAAATAAGATTATATATATACCTTTATCCCATTTGGAAGCAAGTATGTATGTAGTTCGGGTAATGAAGGATGTTCTCAATACATATAGGTTTTCAAGGTAGGGTTGAGGATTTTCCAAGAATTGGATATACCAACCTATGATTAACATTTAAGAAACTTAAGTAATTAACTAAAATAATTCACTTAAGAAAGAAACACATTGAAAACACTTGAAAATTTCTTAAACTAAATCTAAATATAAAATAAATTCACTACATACTTGGAAGAATCTAGTGGATGGATTTGCTTGAGTCCCCAAGGCTATAAGCCAAATTCTAAGGTAGAACTCAATCCTTTATATATATATATATATATATATATATATATATATATATATATATATTTGAATGATGGTAACTTTGATGCAATGTCATTAGGGAAGTGTAGTCATTTAGGAGAGACTTAGAGAAGTGGATGTCACATGATTCTAAGTCTCTGGCCAAAGCATTATACATATCCTGTATGGCTATTATCCCATTTGGATGTATGCCTATCTTATATAGACAGATGCTTAATTTTTTTATGAAAAATTACCCAAGTATATAGTTGAATGAACACATAATAACTTAATAAATGGATAATTTTTTAACAAAGAAAAAATGGATAAAGTTTTGAGATACAACTTGAGGGTTGTTATAGTGCTGCTCTAACAGAATAAGGATAGATATGAGTAGTCTTTAAATGAATTTTTTAATAAATATTTGCAAGGGGTAGAATTTAAGTATTTAATAATGGTAACATATGCGTATGCCCTCATCAAAGCCATAAAAATTTCTAGGCCATATCAAGAGGAGTAAATAAAATTATATATGTGTCACAAATAATATTAAAAGATATTTTTACTTACCAAGAAGCCTCAAAAAATAGATACAAATGGATCAATCAAATCTAAGAATATGGCATTAAAGTACACACTTAAGTTGGTTAGAGGCCAAGGCTTAACCACACTAATAGTAATGTAAATTTAGAGGCAGTTATGTTAATGTAATTAATTATGATAGTGCATACACTTATTCCCAATAAAGGATGGCCCTTGGTATAAGGATATTATAGTTTACCTTCAAAATCTAAAATTTCCCCTTATGATGAATGAGCACAACAAAGAAATCTCACACTACAATCCTCGAAGTATGTGCTAATATGTATGATAACTTGACGTGGAGAGATCCCAATGGACTAAGACTCAAATTCCTTAATAAAGAAAAAATAGCAAGGTGATAGATGAATTTTATCAAGGATTTTTTGGGAGGCATTTCAAGGCCAAGAACACTATGCACAAGATCCTCAAGGTAGAATTTTGGTGGCCTACTTTATTCAACTATGTAGCTAGAAAGGTGAGGAGGTGTGATCTCTGCCAAAGGTTTTCAAGTATTGAAATTTTATATATGTACCTTTCCTCTTACCTCTATGATATTAGAAGCTCCCTTCTAGCATTGGGGAATTGTCTTCATAGCATGGGAAAAATAAGAAAAATATAGTAATGGATGTAGAGGGATTCTTGTGGCTATTGACTACTTCACCAAGTGAGTTGAGACAATTTCAACCTGTAATGAAAAATTAAAGGTGGTTGATTTCTTGCTGAACAACATCAAAACTAAATTTTGCATATCTACAAGATTCAGTATAGATATTTCCATGTATTTTAGATCACATGATCTTTCAATATTATGCAGTAAATATGGAATTGAGTTGATCTATTTATCCCCTATCATCCCAATAAAATGGACAAGATAAGTCTAGCAAAAAAATTCCCATGAAGATAATTTAGAGAATATTCTAGACATGAACAAGAAAATATGAGATGATAAGTTAAGGTATGCACTATTAGCTAAATGAGTAACTTATAAGGCTATTATTGGTATCAGTTGTTGCTAGATGTTGATAAAATAAAAGATGTTGCAATCTCTCATAGAGTGATGGAGATGATAGAATTGGATGAAAGTAGCAGGATTTCACATGAATATATCTTGTCATAGAAGCAAGCAATCAAACATCTAATTGAAAATAAGGTTCTTCAAAGAAAAATCTAGATTGGATGTTTGGTCCTTATCACAGAATTCTAGATTTAAGGACAAGGGTAACCATGAAAATTTTGACACTTTTATAACTTGATATGAACTTGTGTAGGAGTATGGTCACAATGTGTATCATATTAGATGATTTGGTAGGAAATTTGATGGAATTTTCCATTCATGGTCAGCACATGAAATATTACTTCATGTAAGTGGTGTTGACCTACCTTATATATATGACATATTTTTTGTTTGTGTGTGTTTTGTATTGTCTTGTATGTATCTCGTTCTTAGTGGCTTTATGCAATCATGATCCTTGTTTGGTCGTGATGAAGTATGATTATCATAGCTCCCTCTTTGTGTGTCCCATTTTTTAGTCTTCTCTTGGAGATTTTAACTCTCACTATACCTAAAAAAGACACACATCACCAACTAGATCCTATTAGAACTCAATATAACAATGCCAATTTTTTCTTGAGTCTTAGCTCCTTTGTCCACGCACATAATCAATCTAATAAATCTTTATATGGATTTCCATTTTTTATTTTTCCAAGTGTTGTATTTTTTCATCACACTTGTGCCTATTGTATGTTAGAGGTTGTAAGAATCTTATAAATTTCTAAATTTGGTGTGTTCTATGATTATTTCTATAAGTTTAGACATTTTTTCAAAGTTTTAGAGTTTCCCTTTATGGTGTGCCTTTCCTCCCAACTTTGGGGAGTTCCTCTGTCCTTGTTAGGACTTTGGGGTTTTCCTTCTTGGCATCTCTTTCATCCATAGTCTACCTTTTCCCTTAAATTTTATCATTGTTTTAGACTTTCTCTTACTAGCATGTTTTTCATTTGAACTCTCACTCCTTGATCCTTGACACTATGTTACATTTTGGAGCCATAGTGTTATATTTTGGAGTTATAGTTTCAACTTTTCCTTTACTTAAGTATCTCTTCCTTGATATCTATGATCCTTAACTTTTAATATTTACTTCTATATATTTTTATCAAAGTCAAAGATGTGAGAATATCGTTAAAGTGGTACTTTAGGCATCAATTATGAGTCAACCATGATCCTTGATACTTTTCTCTATGTTATCTTATTAGGGTTGTGGTTTTGAATGTGTCCTTGTTTGGGTACCTTATAATAGGTATCCCCAACTATTAATCCCAACTCCCCAAAAATTATATTAGCAATAAGGTATCCCTCACCCTCGATCCTTGAAAATATAAAACTTATATTTTTCACTATTTTCTCCCACCTATCTCCCTATGTGACGTAAGTCACCATTGATAATAAAATTCAACACTGCAAAATCCATCTAATTCCTTTCATTGTCCCCCTTGATCCTAATTCTCTCTTTATACCTAAAAGAGACACACATCACCAACTAGAACCTGTTGGGAATCAATCTAATAATGCCAAATTTTTCTTGAGTCTTACCTCCTTTGTCTACACACATAATCAATCTAATAAATCTTTATATGGATATCCATTTTTTATTTTTCTAAGTGTTGTATTTTGTCATCATGCTTGTGCCTATCATGTGTTAGAGGTTGTAAGCATCTTAGAAATTTCTAAATTTGGGATGTTTTATGATCATTTCTACAAGTGTGGACATTTTTTCAAAGTTTGAGAGTTTCCCTTTATGGTGTGCCTTTCCTCCCAACTTTGGGGAGTTCCTTTGTCCTTGTTAGGACTTTAGGTTTTTCCTTCTTGGAATCTCTTTTATCTATTATCTACCTTTTCCCTTAACTTTTATCAATGTTTTATACTTTCTCTTACTAGCATGCTTTTCATTTGAACTTTGACTCCTTGATCCTTGACATTGAGTTACCTTTTGGAGACATAGTTTTAACTATTCCTTTAATCAAGTATCTCTTCCTTGATATATATGATCCTTAACTTTCAATTTTTCCTTCTATATATTTTTATCGAAGTCAAAGATGTGAGAATATCATTAAAGAAGTACTTTAGGCACCAATTATGATTCAACGATGATCCTTGACACTTTTCCCTATGTTATCTTATTAGGGTTATGATTTTGAATGTTTCCTTATTTGGGTACTTTATAATAGGTAGATCCCCAACTCCCAAAAAATTGTATTAGCAATGAGGTATCCCTCACCCCTAATCCTTGAAACTATAAAACTCTTATATTTTTCACTATTTTCTCTCACCTATCTCCCTATGTGACCTAAGTCACCATTGATGATAAAATTCAACACTACAAAATCCATCTAATTTTTTTCCTTGTCCCCCTCGATCCTATTTTTCTCTTTATACCTAAACGAGTCCCACATCACCAACTAAAGCATGTTCGGACTCAATCTAACAATGCCAATTTTTTCTTGAGTCTTAGCTCCTTTGTCTACACACATAATTGATCTAATAAATACTTATATGGATCTCCATTTTTATTTTTCTAAGTTTTATATTTTTTCATCATTTTTGTGGTTATCATGTGTTAGAGGTTGTAAGCATCATACAAATTTCTAAATTTGGGGTGTTTTATGATCATTTTTATAAGTGTGGACACTTTTTCAAAGCTTTAGAGCTCCCCTTTCTAGTGTGCCTTTCCTCCCAACATTGGGGAGTTCCTTTGTCATTTTTAGGACTTTGGGATTTTCCTGCTTGGCATCTCTTTTATCCATTATCTACCTTTTCCCTTAACTTTTATCAATGTTTTAGACTTTCTCTTACTAGCATGCTTTTCATTTGAACTCTGACTCCTTGATCCTTGACACTAAGTTACCTTTTGGATACATAGTTTTAACTATTCCTTTACTCAAGTATCTCTTCCTTGATATCTATGATCCTTAACTTTTAATATTTCCTTCTATATATTTTTCTCAAAGTCAAAGATGTGAGAATATCGTTAAATTGATACTTTAGGTGTCAATTATGAGTCAACCATGATCCTTGATGCTTTTCTCTATGTTATCTTATTAGGGTTGTGATTTTGAATGTGTCCTTATTTGGGTAACTTATAATAGGTATCCCCAACTCCCCAACAAATTTATTGGCAATGAGGTATGTAGTTCCCCTCCATTCATGTTGCTATGTGTTTAGATTTGTATTTGTTAGATAGTACCTTTACTATGATAGACCTTGATATTTGTTATTGTCTTATGATCGCTGGCTTTAGAGCGATGTGGATGTTATACTGTGACGAGATGACGCACTATATGGATGTTATGTTTTATGTTATGCTTTTGATTAGCATAGTTGTTAATATTGATATATGTTTATCTGTTGATTAATGATGCTTTACTTTAATCAGTCTTGATGTGACTGTATTGGTGAAGGGGACGAGATTACATCACTCGCATACGAGCGCTCTGTGATTCTATGATTTCTCTTCATGGTGTGTCTGCTAAGTTTTATGCATGTTTGACATTCATCTTGATTATAGGATTGCAGGTACAGGACATCGTCTCCACCTAGTTTCATAGGTTTGAGCAAGTCCATATTCCAACGGTTTTGTTGATCGGGAGATAGTAACAGGGTTCCCTTGTCAAACCACAACCCTGTCATAGTGTGTCATGAGTTTGTCTGGTATGTTGTTGAGTCATGCCGTCTTTGATGTTTTGATAATTTATTATCGGTGGGAAGTATATGTGAAGATTAATGATGGTATGTTTTAAATGTTATTTATTTATTTTAGAGTAAAGTTGTTAAAAGCTTTTAATTTAATTTAATTAATTAAATTTAATGTATTTGGTAAGGTAATTTAATCCTCGTGGTTAAATTTATGTTATGAAGTAAATAAACTAATTAATTAAATTTATTGTGTTGAATAAATTAATTAATTAATTAAACTTATGTTGTTGATTAAATAAATTAAATAATTAAATCTTAGTAAATGGATAAATTAATTAATTAAATTATAGTTCAATGACATGCTCAGCTCCTCTTTCAGGAGGTGGCCCAGGAGGTAAATCAACAAACACCTTACTCCTCTTGGTAAGTATAGACTGAATATCTGGAGGATAGTCCCTCTTTGTCTCAACTGGACTAGCTGGAAGGACCATGCATTCCACAGCCCACTCAACTTGGTCATGCCGAATCAGCCTCTCCATTCTTTTGAATGAAACAATTCGAGGACCACCATGGGAAATTCCTCTCAACACCACCTTTCCATTAGATTGGAACTTGAGCTTCATTGTTTGTAGATTGAGAGAGATTTCACCAAGTGAACGTAACCATTGTATACCAAGTACTGCATCTGTGTCACCAATAGTAACCACATAGAAGTCATCTTTGACTTCATAGTTTCCTAACTGCAAGGACATGTTAGGAACTCTTCGGTTGCAGGAAATATGAAACCCATCAGCCACCATGACTTTGAAGCCTTCAAATTCTTTAGTTTTGAGACCTCTCTTTGCAACCACACCTTCATCAATGAAGTTATGCGTTGCACCAGTATCAATTAAGGCAACAATACGATGACCCCCAACTCCACCACGAACCTTGAAAGATTCGTTCTTTTGGAAACCAGAGAGTTGGGCAATAGGGCCCCCAACTCCTTGCTCATGATCGGACTCTTCTGTGGATCTTTCTTCTTTGTTGTCCCCAAAATAAGACTGCTGATCAGACATATCAAATTCTGATCCATAATCAGAATAGGTCCCCATTTGATTATAACACCCTCTTCCAGGACATCTATGACCTTTGGTCCAAGGCTCTAAACTCGTATAACACTTGCCTTCCTTTCTGAGCTGTTCACGTTGCTCTTCAGTCAGCTTAGGTGGAAACTTCTTGTGCTGATTTGAAGAATGTCTCTTGTCCTTCTTATGGCCAAAAGGCTTAGGCAGAAATTTAGGCCTAGGGGCTGATAACTCCATACTTCGGGACTTCTCCATACTTTGGGACTTCTTGATTGCTTCTTCAAGACTTGGTGGATCGAAAGCTTTAACCCACCCTTTCAAGGGCTCAACCAAACCTTTAGAAAAAAAAACAACCAATCTTCTTTCAATGATGTTGGGCACCATCACAGAAAGTTTCTGGAAATCAGCAATGTAAGAATCCAAGGAGCCATGCTGCTTCAGTTGTGCAAGCTCATGAAATCTTACTTCAGGATCCTTAGTGTCGAACCTATCAATCAGCTTGTTGGTGAATTCTTCGTAGGTTCAAATAAGGTTATGGCTAAGTGTGACCAAACCATGGTACCACCACTCATGGGAAGCTCCCTCCAAATGAAGTGTTGCAAACTTGATGGCATCTTCTTCTGGCATGGGACAAAGTGAAAGGTAGTTGTCTAACTTCTGAACCCACAATCTTGCTGAAAACTTATCACTTCCATCGAAGTGAGCCAATGACACCTTCCCAAGGGCTTGTTGATAATCAGTTCTAGGAGCCATATAAGCATGGTTCTCAACTCTTCCTCTGTTTCTTCTGTTTCTCTGGTTCAAGAATTGATCAAAGGACCATTGGTCTCTAAGATCAGGGGGTAAGGTGGCATACTCCAAGTAGGCTTTCCTAGCATTGTCTACCAAAGGAATGGCAACTTCAACTTGCGGTTCTTCCCTCTGAGTGAATGTAGGAAAGAGCGGCCTAGAGGCCGATCCACTAGAGGTGGCCTCATGCTGACCAATAGTTCTACTTCCTCCATTACCATTGTTCCCATTGACTCCACTGCTTTCTCCTGTAGCATGGTTTTGATTAGGAGTATGATTCTGAGGAGTTTGCTGGTCCATTCAAGCAAGTAACCGGGACATCATCTCAATCATCCCATCAAACTTCTTTTCCATCCTTGCATCTTTCTCATCCATGACATGCCTAAGATTGTCTGACATATTCTCAACTATTTTACCAGTATCTACTACTTTTCCTGTTTCTCTCAAAGCTTCTGAAAGAGTATCTGCTTCTGGCACTAGCGGAAGCTGTGTCTGTTGTCTTCTAGCCTGACCTCTGGTGAAGTATCTGCAACCACTGTCACTCATCTGACAACTGAATCACTATAGGGAATAGGTTGGCAGAATCATGCCTCTGATACCACTGTAATGATCCAGACCAATTTTTTTTTGTTTTTTCACAATGCAATTACAATGAACACGCACCCGTTAAGGTTAGCACTAAACCAAAATGATGCGGAAAGTAACTCTAACTAGAATGTACACCAAGATCCCGATGTGGGAAAGGTGTGAGCATTGGTCAGAGGATCTAATGCAAATGCAAACTGAAGGGAACTCTAACCAAGAATGCACCTGTGCAGACGAGCATATGGTCAGAGGATCAATGCATGAACACAATGTAACCCTAACCAAGAATGGTGCCGAGTAATGGCAAGCATATGGTCAGAGGGTCCCTAAACTACTTAACTGAAAATAAATAGGCGGCAAGCCAGCCTCTTCTACTTATTCAGTGGGAATTACAATAGATATAATGAAAGATAAAAAGGAGAATTGTTGTCAGTACTACTAAACAGCTTACAATATATCAGAATACTTTGCTAGAGCCCAATTTTTTAAGTTCATCAATGCTGCAATGACCTAGAAGACTTTCACAATGCATAACCAACCTCTCTAAACTCAGACTACTCACAAACTGCAATTACTTATGACTGTTACAACAGACCATCGACTGAAATGAGTAATCAACAACTACATAACTCAGCTAAATGCACATATCTAGCTCATAACTTCACCAAATGACAAGATATCAGATGCAATATTCCCTAAGAAGGCTGGCGCTCAAGTCAATGCACTGAAACCCACCCAAAAATCCAATATTTATTTTTTGCACAAAACACATAGCTCCTCAAATGGTACGGCCCAGCAGTAAGGGCGATTTTGTTCTAAGAAATCCAAATCAACATTATAAATTCTGAAACTTTGCAAACATGGTCGCCCCTCATGGAGAAATAGATTTAAACAATGCCTAGAACAATAGTATTTTATTTTCTTGAGATATAAGCAATTCTTACATTCCACTATGACATTCAGCAACTACAAAATGAACAGAAAATGCAAGCTACAACTCCAAAAATGCTAGACATTCAACTGAAATGCAATAACAAACCTATTACAACTATCCTCTCAACTAGTTGCTATCTTTCAAGCAAGAAGATGAGCCAATGCTAGGAGGTATGCTTTCCTCGAAGCGAGTGCCTGAAGACAATTTAGCAGCATAATGATATAGTAGACAAAGATCTCAAATTAAGAGTTGAGGCCAGAATAAATAGATGTGAGAAGAGCCTTCTAGAACCTTCAAGAAGGGCGCCCAAACCCTAATTTTGAATTCAAACACATTCCCTCCAAAGTGGCGTCCTTTTTCCTTTTAATCAAATGTTTCACTTTTTAAATAAAAGTCAATCTCCTCAAATAGGCGTCCATTTCTCTTAGCTCAATATTTGACTTTTAAAACATAATTTATTTCACAATGACGCCTTGACCCTTTAAGTCCCCTTTTTTAAAAACAACATAAAGTTGTACTGCTAGGCAAAGGGGTGTTATAATATTAAAATATAATATTATAATGTGAAAATACTTATCTCTCCAAGAAAATGCACCCAAGGCCAAAAACTGAAGTGCCAGCTGAACCAGCTGGAGAAGAAGACCAACTGAACTGAACCCAACCTGTCTACTGCTAAAAATAGTAAATTCATGAAGTTGCTCGGAATGCCAAACTGACCATACCACCTCGAAGCTCTCTGAAAACCCAGAAAGAATCTGCAATCTGATTTCCAAACTTCAAGCAACAACCTCCACGAAAATAGGAAACCCTAATTTCACCATCCGAGTAGCCTACGGGTCTTCGGAATTGGCCAATGGTCATCAGAGACGATCACATTTGAGAAGGGGACATTACAAAAGATTTGTCCAATTTGATGTAAAATGAAATTTTTTATGTATATATATACATATATATACATATATATTTTGATAATATATATATATATACACATATATTCTACATATAAAATTTATATTGGGAAAAATTTTGTGAAAAATTTATATATAAAAAAAAAATTATGTCAAAAGAATAATGTTTGGGAATGGAAAACAGGGGAATTTTTATTTTTAAATTTATTAAAAAAATAAATTAATTAAAAATAATAATAAAAGAGGGGGAGGGAAGTTGTGGTTGCCACAACCGCACCCTCAATGGAGGGCGTGCTGCTGTGAGCAGCGCGGCCTCCATAGGGGAGGCTGGGCGCAACCCAGGCTACGTCTGTCCCCCTTTGAATGGCAAGATCGATATCTTGTTTTTTTTGGAAAGATAATCGATTCTGCATTGGATTGCATGTTGGGGTCGGGTATCGTAAGAGGTCACCAGGGTAACCCAAGATGGGGGTCAGAGCCTAGGAAGATATGCCAAGGTAACCCATGCAACTCTGTGATGACACTCCTCCTATGACTTGATCATGAGTCAGTTTGTTGTATTTTGCAATTGATCATTGTTATCTGGAAGCATTGTAACCGTTTGTAAGTTTTGTACTTGATAAGTTTAATATTGTTTTTGCCTATGTCTAGAGGTTGTAGGTTTTTCCTAGGATGCTCTTTTACTATCTCCTAGCACGGGGGTTGGTCCTTCGGGTACCACATGGTTGGGTGGAACGTGCACCTTACACTGTTGGGTCCCTAGTTCTTGTTCGTGATGACGAGTACTTCATGATTGGAAAGCTCGCGTGTACTAGTGAATTTGTATTTCTATCATGTTCTTTCTTGTATCTGTTGGATACCTTGTAAATTGTAATTGTATCACTCCTCAATTGTATTCAAGGAGAATCTTTGTAATTTGTAATTGCAACACTTTTGTATAAATTATCTCATTTGGAAATGAGAGTTGTAATTGTAATATTGAATGGATGCAATGTTTGAACGAAATCCTTATTGAACTTTATATCTTAAGTGATGTATTTTTAATGATTTGGATGTAAGATCTTTATTTCTTGGATTTTAATTATAAGTTATGTTTAGTAACTTTTTCTAGTAATGGGGTTTGTAAGTAAGTGTCATCACGTACCTTAGAGAATGTATGTGTTAGTGTAGTTCACTTTACTTGTTTAATTACACTTTAAAAAAAATGTCTGCTTCCATTATGTTTGTAACATTCTCTAGGGTTTCATGGCGGGTGTTACACATGGTATCAGAGCCCAAGTTTAAACACTAGGTGCTCTGGGTTAATGTGGAACCCATTAAGTTGTTAGTTTCATAGGATCTGAGGGAGCTTTATCCCTATGTGTTCGCAGGCTTCTAGGAGTAAGCCTGATCCTAGGGGGGAGGATGTAGTGCCCCTCCAGTCGTTTTGTTATGTGTTTATATTTGTATATGTTGTTAGACAGTACCTTTACTATGATAGACCTTGATATTTGTTATTGTCTTATGATCACTGGCTTTAGAGTGATGTGGATGTTATACTGTGACGAGATGACACACTATATGGATGTTATGTTTTATGTTATGCTTTTGATTAGCATAGTTGTTAATATTGATATATATTTATCTTTTGATTAGTGATGTTTTACTTTCGTCAGTCTTGATGTGACTGTATTGGTGAAGGGGACAGGATTACATCACTCGCATGCGAGCGCTCTATGATTCTGTGATTTCTCTTCACGGTGTGTCTGCTAAGTTTTATGCATGTTTGACCTTCGTCTTGATTACAGGATTGTAGGTACATGACATCGTCTCCACCTAGTTTCATAGGTTTGAGTGTGTCCATATTTCAACGGTTTTGTTGATTGGGAGATAGTAACGGGGTTCCCTTGTCAAACCACAACCCTGTCATAGTGTGTCGTCAATTTGTGTCCGGTATGTTGTTGAGTCATGTCGTCTTTGATGATTTGATAATTTATTATCGGTGGGAAGTATATGTGAAGATTAATGACGGTATGTTTTAAATGTTATTTATTTATTTTAGAGTAAAGTTGTTAAAAGCTTTTAATTTAATTTAATTAATTAAATTTAATGTATTTGGTAAGGTAATTTAATCCTCGTGGTTAAATTTATGTTATGAAGTAAATAAACTAATTAATTAAATTTATTGTGTTGAATAAATTAATTAATTAATTAAACTTATGTTGTTGATTAAATAAATTAAATAATTAAATCTTAGTAAATGGATAAATTAAATAATTAAATTATAGTTATTGATTAAATAAATTAAATAGTTAAAGTTGTTTTGAAGAATGCATAAATTAAAAGATTTAAATTTAATTGAAATGGAATTTTGTTTCAAATCTATTTTGGAAATTAAATTGTGTTTTAAATTATTAAAATGCAAAATATCTTGTGAATGCATAAGGAAATATCTATAATGGTTGAAAAGAAGATATTTTTAATTTTGACTAAGTGTTGAAAAAATTTATGAGAGGAGATAGATATTTTTGAAAAGATCTTGTCATTAAAAAAGGAGAGATATTTATTTTTGGAAGGAGAAAATATATTGGATTTTTGGTTGCAAAAATAGAGGGAGGTTTTCTTGTATTTCATCTATAATTTTGGATTTGGAAGTGAAGATTTTGGAAGGAATTCTGGAAAATTGGGATTTGCAGGAAAGCTCAACTCCAGTTCTCATCTTCTTCAAGCTTCAAAAATAGGTTCCTTTAATTGCTGTGTTTTTTTTTTAGAAGCTTTGATCTTTTTCGAAAAGAGGTTTTAGTGTTTGCTGTGAAGTTTTGAAGAACTTGTTTGTAAACAAATTTGAAAACCTCTGTTGAAAATTATGGAAAAATTTAGATTCTTGTAGAGAAACAAATTTTAATAGTAGAAAAATTGGAAGAGGAAACAAAGGAAAACATATAAATTTTTGTACTTGGATTTAAGTTTACTTTTCCATTACAATTTAGAAATTGAAATTGGAAAAAATTGTGCTTGAAAATGATTTGCTGTATTTTTTTGTTAAAAAGATTTGTCCAATTTGATGTAAAATGGAAATTTTTATGTATATATATATACATATATATACATATATATATTCATAATATATATATATATACACATATATTTTACATATAAAATTTATATTGAGAAATTTTTTGTGAAAAAATTTTATATAAAAAAAAATATTAGGTCAAAAGAATCACGTTTTGGGAATGGAAAAAAGGGGAATTTTTATTTTTAAATTTATTAAAAAAAATAATATAAGAGTGGGGGGGGGGAGGTAGTTGTGGCTGCCATAGTCGTACCCTCAGTGGAGGGCATGTTGTTGTGAGTAGAGCTCCCCACACACTGTGGGGGAAGCGCTGCCATAGGCAGCGCGACCTCCACAGGGAAGGCTGGGCGCAGCCCAGGCTGCGTCTGTCCCCCTTTGAATGGGGGTTTGTTTATTAAAAAAAATCTTTTTTTTTATATTATATTTTGTTTTTATTTTATTTTATTTTTATTTAATATAAATTATATATATATATATATAATTATAATTATATATATATATATATATATATTTATTTATATATATGATTTTTTATAATTTTAATAAAATATATATATATGTATATTTTATTTGCATAGTTAATTAGCAAATGTTTGGGTTAGATTTAAATGATTTAGAATTTAAATTGTTTTTATAAATATATATTTAAATATGTATATATATATAGTTGTATATACGTTGATTATATAATATTATATATATATATTTATGGTTCAATATAATGATTTTAAGATTATTTTATGAGATGCAAATATTGATTTTATAATAAAATGGTTTTATTTAAAAAAAATTGATTTTGATCATTTTGTGTAATTAAGGAAAATGGATAATGTCCATATGGTTAAATAAATGAATGTTTAAATATGAGAAATAAATATTAAATTTATATAAAAAAACATTTTTATTTAAATGAATATTAATTAATAGAGATGCATGTCTATAGTAGCGATTTATAATGAAATGATTTCAATGGGGAAATGGGATTCTTATATTTAAATATTATTGAGAAACTGAAGTAAACCTTTAGATTTAAAATTATTATTGCTTGTCAAATGCCCAAGTAGTTATTTAATAAGGGAATAATTTTTAAGGGAAATGGTTATTTGTTTTAAATGAAATGAAATTTTTTAAGAGAACGATTTTATGATTGTTTAAATATTATTTGGTTGCTAACAAATTTATGATAAGGCTAGTTATTTTCATGTGATGTATTGAGGAATTATAGAGTTAAACAATTAGTTATGATTTGTTCTTATCCTATGAATAAAATTGTCTTGAATTAGAAATAATTGAGCAAGGTATTATTTTGATTGTTCACATGCAATATGTAATTGCCTTATTTGGATTTAGAATATCCTAAAGTTAGATTAATAAACCCGAAATTGTTCTTTTTAAGTTGTGTTTTCTCCCGTTCTAGTTGTTGGGAAAATTGAGTTGTTTGTTTATGTAATACTTCCAGATATGTTTCTTAGAGATGGGGATTGTAACTTATGTTGATATAGCCTTGAATTTTTACTTGGGTAGTGCACGTGGTATTTTATCAAGTATGGTCACCTGGTTCTATGAACAGGTTGTGTTGTACATTGTTATTAGGTTGGTTTTTGTAATTGGTTATGTACACCTTGTTTACCCTATGTTAGTGGAATTGATCCCTTAGGTTGTTAATAGGGGACTAGCTTTTCATGAGGGCCTAACACAAAGTGGTGTTAGGGTAACTCATGCAGAGTTATTTTAATCAATGAAAATTAAATAAATATGTTAGGAAAAGGGTAGTTTAAACACTTAACTTTTGTTAATGCCTCGCTCATGGACTCAAGGGCTAGTAAAGACTTGGGATGAGACGAGAAGGCCTGGAATGGCAAGATCGATATCTTGTTTTTTTTGGAAAGATAATTGATTCCGCATTGGATTGCATGTTGGGGCCAGGTATTGTAAGAGGTCACCGGGGTAACCCAAGATGGGGGTTGGAGCCTAAGAAGATATGCCAGAGTAACCCATGCAACTCTGTGATGACACTCCTCCTATGACAATCGTGAGTCAGTTTGTTGTATTGTGCAATTGATCATTGTTATCTGGAAGCATTGTAACCATTTGTAAGTTTTGTACTTGATAAGTTTAATATTGTTTTTTCCTATGTCTAGAGGTTGTAGGTTTTTCCTAGGATGGTCTTTTACTATCTCCTAGCACGGTGATTGGTCCTTCGGGTACCACATGGTTGGGTGGAACATGCACCTTACACCGTTGGGTCCCCAGTTCTTGTTTGTGATGACGAGTACTTCATGATTGAAAAGATCGTGTGTACCAATGAATTTGTATTTCTATCATGTTCTTTCTTGTATCTTTTGGATACCTTGTAAATTGTAATTGTATCACTCCTTAATTGTATTCGAGGAGAATCTTTGTAATTTTTAATTGCAACACTTTTGTATAAATTATCTCATTTAGAAATGAGAGTTGTAATTGTAATATTGAATGGATGCAATGTTTGAACAAATTCCTTATTGAACTTTATATCTTAAGTGATGTATTTTTAATGCTTTAGATGTAAGATCTTTAATTCTTGGGTTTTAATTATAAGTTATGTTTAGTAACTTTTGCTAGTAATGGGGTTTGTAAGTAAGTGTCATCACATACCTTAGAGAATGTATGTGTTAGTGTAGTTCACTTTACTTGTTTAATTACGCTTTAAAAAAAAAATTGTTCGCTTTCGTTATGTTTGTAACATTCTCTAGGGTTTCGTGGCGGGTGTTACACATCCCTCACCCCTGATTCTTGAAACTGTAAAACTCTTATATTTTTCACTATTTTATCCCACATATCTCCTTATGCGACCTAACTCATCATTGATGATAAAATTCAACACTACAAAATGCACCTAGAATTCCTTTCCTTGTACCCCTTAATCCTAATTTTCTCTTTATATCTAAAAGAGACACACATCATCAACTAGAGCCTGTTGAGACTCAATCTAACAATGCCAAATTTTTGTTGAGACTTAGCTCCTTTGTCCACACACATAATCGATCTAATAAATATTTATATGGATCTCCATTTTATTTTTTCTAAGTGTTGTATTTTTCACCATGCTTGTGCCTATCATGTGTTAAAGGTTGTAAGCATCTTAGAAATTTATAAATTTGGGGTGTTTTATGATCATTTCAATAAGTGTCCAAATATTTTTTCAAAGTTTTAGAGCTTCCCTTTATGGTGTGCCTTTCCTCCCAACTTTGGTTAGTTCCTTTTTCCTTGTTAGGACTTTGGTTTTTTTCCTTCTTGGCATCTCTTTCGTCCACTATCTACCTTTTCCCTTAACTTTTATCGATGTTTTAGACTTTCTCTTACTATCATGCTTTTCATTTGAACTCTGACAACTCCTTGATCCTTGACACTAAGGTACCTTTTGGAGCCATAGTTTCAACTATTCCTTTACTCAAGTATCTCTTCATTGATATCTATGATCCTTAACTTTCAATATTTCCTTCTATATATTTTTTATCAAAGTCAAAGATGTTAGAATATCATTAAAGTGGTACTTTAGGCATCAATTATGAGTCAACCATGATCCTTGATACTTTTCTCTATGTTATCTTATTAGGGTTGTGATTTTTAATGTGTCCTTATTTGGGTACCTTTTAATAGGTATCCCCAACTCCCCAACAATTGTATTGGCAATGAGGTATCCCTCACCCTTGATCCTTGAAACTATGAAACTCATATTTTCACTATTTTCTCCCACCTATCTCCCACCATTGTTGATAAAATTCAACACTACAAAATCTATCTAATTCCTTTCCTTATCCCCCTCATTCCTTTCATAATTAAAAATGGATAAGGAAAAGAGAAGTGTTCAAGTTCAATTTTGGAAGAATTTTACGAGTTCATAAACTCCCTGAAATCTTGACAAAAGAAAGTGTCTAAGTTTAGTTTTTTAGTGAGTTAACAAGTTTACACACTCATTGAAAGGCCAAAAAGGCTCAATATGTGTAAGAAAGCTAAGGTAGCAAAACAACTTCTTACACTAATCTTGAGAGGAGGATAATGCAAAAATTTATAGATCTTTACAACTGTTGCAAAAAATTAAAAATAAATACCATGCATACCACAACATAGTGATTTATGTGGTAAAATCCATTTTGGGAGAAAAAAACCCACACTCCAAAATTCGCCCAGTATATTATTCAGAAAACATGAAGATTGTGTTGTGTCAGAAAATATGCTCCTTTACATTTTCACACTATGTTTGGGTCCCTTAATTAATTGGAATTAATTAAGCCTCTAGTTGGCCCTATTTTTCATCTACAAGCCTAATTAATTGCAATTTCCAAAAGGGGAATCATGATTTAATTAATGCAATTATCATTTTTAACACCCTAAAATGAATAGGTCCTAGCAATTTAGGTTAGGACCCATTCACCCTTGGGCGAATGGGTCCCCTTTAAGATCACAAATCCAAATTTGAAACATGTTTTTGGTGGAATCTTAAAGTCCTAAATTTAAATTTTAAGTTTTGGCTTGTAATGTTTAATTTTTGGGAAATTAGAAAATTGTCTATAAAAGCAAGGTCTTTTTATCAATTCAAAACTAAAGAAGCATCCTTGATTTTCAAGAGATCAATTACAAAAGCTAAGATTATTGTAAAAGGTTTTCAAGAGAAAATTTATCAATCATTTTTTGTAGCATTCAAGATATCAAGCATCATGTCAAAGTTATCAAGCATCTATGCATGTTTTTGGAGCTAACATTGTGATGTAAGTTTTAGGTTTCAAATAAAGATTCAAGCATCAAGATCACATCATCAATCAAGCCATTTCATGCAAGATCAAGACCTTGGAGAGATCTACTAAGCTCCAATCCTTCAAGGGTTTGGTGAGTTGCAACATAGTAAGTGTTCATTCATCATTCCTTTCATGTTTCATTGTTTCATTTAAAGGTTTAATTACCAAAATGAGGTTTGACCAAGGAAAACCCCCATTCCCCAAAAACAAACATTTTCTCCCTCTTGTGTGTTTTGTAGATCTTAGGTTGAAGAAGGATTGAAGATCTATCAAAAGAGAAAAATTGCAAAAGTTGTCAACATTGTCGTCAAGCCACGAAAACTCACTTTCAGAATTTATTTCTAAAACTCACTTTCAGAATTTATTTCTAAATTTTTGACTTTGAAACCTAGAGGAATTGGAAGTGAAGAAATAGGACCAGAGGACTATGAAATCCATTTTTCAACCCCTATAGTAAGACCCATTCACCCCAGGATGAATGAGTCCCAAGAGGACACTCAACACAACCTTTTGTGATGAGTGCATAAAATCAAGCCCTTCTCAGATCTGTAATTTATTTCTAGATTTTGTCATATTAAGGTTTAAAATTTAGTGATTTCATGTGTTACATTATATAATTGCATTAATTTAGTATTTTTCATTCATCTCCCAAAAGTGTTGCTTTAGTTGATTTACCTCGTCCTAGGTCATAAGGAAAACAACAAGATCTCCACCTAGGTTGACTTGCCTAAGGGTTGAAAGTCAATATTGACTTAAGGGATCTCTTTTTCCTAATGAAAGTAGGAGGGAAAGTGTAGGTGCATCATCCCATTCCAGCTTTAGGATCACCATAACATATTCCTATGTTTCATTTTGGTGATCCCGACATTCTTGCACTATAAACTTTTAGATTTCGAGTCCATTCAAACCCTAGATCTAGGATTTTCATTACTTTGCATTGATTTGCATTTATTTGCATCTCATTTAGGGTTGCTAACTTGCATTAGTTTTCATTTTATTTAGGGTTTTAGGTTTGCATTTTGCATCCTCTAAAATCTAAAAAATTCAAAAAATTACATGCATATTATATTGATTTTGCATAGGACTTGCATATTAGTGTGTTTTCAATCATTCATATTCAAAAATTGAGTCAAAATTTCATTTCAAAAGTGTCATATTTTTCATCCTTTTGCATTCATTTCACTTGCATTTAGACATCAGATTCTAGAAAAATCAGTCACTAAAAGTATAGTTTATAACCTGAAACAAAAAACCCTAGCTATAAGCTTTAAACTCAAATTTAAATTTTTGTAACCCCTATGCTAAGACCTATTCACCCTAGGGTGAATCTATCTTTGTACAAGTTTTGTTTCAAAATTTTGGGCAATGATTTGTCTCTGTTTGCATTCTTCTGATTTGTTATTAAATCTAGGTTTTAGTTTCAAAAATAAAATAAAAAAATTGTCATCTTTTGCATTAGGTTTAATTGGTCAAATTGAGTGTGTTGTTAGGAAATCAAAATTGGAATTAAAAGATATTATTCAGGTTTTTGCATAGCATAATCAATAAATTATCTTGTTTAAAATTTGAAAAATTGCTCTCTTTTTACATACTTGCATTGCACTTTATATTCTAGGGTGTTTGGTTGCATTTATCTAGTGCCTATTCTCCATTTTGGGTGCACCTAGGTTTGGTGAAACTTGTATGAGATTCACAACTTGGTGTCCTATTACCAATATTGTAGTGAGACGTAGTTTCAAACTCATGACATCTTGTGCTACTACACTCATCGTGGATCTCGAGTTTTCCAACTCTTTCACTCATAGTATTGATACTAGTCAACCCACTATGGACCATTGCTCTGATACCTCATTTCTCATGACCACCTAATGTAGAGTAGGGTGGATGATCAGAAGCTAACTCAACAACTCAAACTTTTCAATCTTAGAACCCTGAATTGGTGGGTTTCTCTCACAATCTTCCTATTCCCCTAGTAGTACTTCAAAAGTGGTTTTACGAACACAACTTCCATGAAAGACTTCACACCTAGAACCTAATTACAAATTTAGATACCCTTTATCACCTTTGACAACATATCTCGATTATAGGTGAGGGTGTTTTGGAACACAAAAGTCAAATTTCTACTGCTACACTTGGAATTAAGCCTAATTAGGCTTGTTTGGATGGGTCACAACAAGGTTTTCAAAACCCAAACCTCCAACCTTCATGCCAATGGCTCAAACATGTCACAAATGGTCTGCCTCAAAATTTCCACTCACTACCAACAATTTAATATTTTCTACAAACCCTAACTCCTATGCAACTTCCATGCCAAATTCATGAGGTTTTCAAGCTAGGGAATCACCAAATTTGCACCAACCTCCATCCCCTACTCCCGCAAGTTTGTAGACACCAAAAACACCTTAACCCCATCCATTCCACCAAGTTTCATGAGGTTTCACTAGTGTAATGGTGGGTTTTGCATTTTTCTTCCCTTCAAGGCAATTAACCAAGGGTTTCAACATCAACTTCATTTGTCTCTTCATCAAAGGAGCATTCCTCATTAGCAAACAACATGTTAATCTCCCCATCTTGTTCATTAGACAATTCACAATCACAACATGTATTTTGATCATCTTCCAAATATTGTGCTACTACACACTGGTGTGGTGAATGTGGTAGCTGGCATGCTACACATCATGGAGTATCATCCACAAAATTTGCAAAATTCTTCTTCAAGGAATTTGGAGTTTCTTTGTTCTACAATTTTTTTTGGTTATTAAAGATAGGATTACCATTATGCCAATTTGTATTGTATGGCTAATCATGCAATCTTGGTAGCCTCTCATTTATTTGGAAATTCAACTTCTTGTTTGCCAAGCCCTTTTCATGTTTGGACATCTTATAGTTCAAGTCTTTTAAATCACTTATCAATTTATCCATCTTATCTTCTTGTGTTGCTGCCTTTTTATTGTGATGACCTTTAGGAATTTTCAAAAAAATTGCATCTTCTATTTTCCCTACTTTCCCTAAGGCCCTTCTATTACTTACAATGTGCAAAGCAATCTTAAAGGCCTCTCTCAGATTTTAAGGCTCTTTATCTCTTAAGTAATATATCATCTTTGAATCAAAAGCATTGCAATACAAGACAAGACAAACTTATTCATTAGGTCTCAAATCAACAAGAATCCTAAACATTACTTTTTGGAACCTTGTATTGAAATTTGAAATCATCTCATTATGTCCTTTAGAAATGTTATTAAACTCATTCAACATAATCCTTGGGTCTATTTTGTATAGATGTCTTGCATCCTCCACTAATGACTACATGAATAATTTCATAACAACATCCTCACCTTCTACCTCATAATCATCCAATAAGTTCATAAAGGCTCTTAGGTGATCTTCACTAGGCAATGCATTATTTCTAGTAAATTTACTTAACACATTTATGATATCAAATGTGAAGTTACAAATGCAAGTAGATTTGACAAGACCTATAACAAATTGAAGGGAAACTTACAAAAATATAGATATAAGATCTAAAACTTTCAACCCCAAACTTTCAAATTGATAAATGATGAGACACTTAAGAGATAAAGAGCCTCAAAATTTGAGAGAGGCCTTTAAGACTATTTTGCACATTGAAAGTAATAAAAGGGCTTGAAAGAAAGTAGGGAGAAGAGAAGATGTAAAAATTTTGAAAAATCTTAAAGGTCATCATAATGAAAAGGAAGCAACACAAGAAGATAAGATGGATAAGTTGATGAGTGCTTTAAAAGACTTGAACTATAAGATGTCCAAACATGAAAAGGGCTTGGAAAATGAGAAGTTGAATTTCCAAAGAAATGAGAGGCTACAAAAAATTCCATGATCAACCATACAATATAAATTGGCATAATGGTAAGCTCATCTTTAATAAATTAAAAAAATTGCAGAACAAAGAAACTCCAAATCCCTTGAAAAATATTTATGCAATTTTTTTGGATGATACTCCATGGTGTGTAGCATGCCAATTACCTCATTCACCACACCAGTGTTTAGTAGAAAAATATTTGGAAGAGGATCAAAATACATGTGGTGATTGTGACTTGCCTCATGAACAATATGTGGAGATTAACATGTTGTTTATTGATATGGAATGTTCCTCTAATGAAGAGACAAATGAAGTTGATGTTGACAATCAAAGACACTTAGCAAGTGCATATCAGCAACAAGTAAGGAAGATGCTGAAGAGAATTATGTTGTGAATGCTCTTGAGACTGAAGAAACTGATGTGACTTTGAGAATACCAATAGATGAGGAAATTAAGGAATTAACTATTGTTGTTGTTACTCATTTTAAAAGCGACTATCATTTGAGAAATAGGGTTGTAAATAATGATCAACGTAAAGTTGGTAGTGTGTTCATCAAGGAGAAAAGAAAAGATTAAAAATAGAGTCAAACAAGAAAAAAAAGGAAGAACCTAAAGCAAAAAACACCAAAATATGGGGAAAGAAATCTAGTGGAATACATATTGATGAATTAGTGGCCTCCCCATCAACTCAAGTCAAGCCTCAAAAGTTGAAGGTTGATGAAGAAAAGAAAAAGAATGAGATTAAAGAGGAAATAACATCTAATACCAATAAAGGTCAATATGAAGAGAACCCTATGGTAGCATATGATGTAACCAAGTGTAAAATCACCATCATGGGCACAACAAAAAAAATTTCATAAACAAAGCACAACTACCAACTTAACCAACCAATCATATTCCATGCAAGTTAGAAATGTTAATTTCAATAACTTTGCATTCACCATGGTGGCAACAAAAATCAACACCACCACATATGCTTACACTCAAACCTATGGTAAGGTCCTAAGGACAAGGTCTTTCCCTAGACCTAAAACCTAAGCCTCGAGGGTTCATGATGACCCTACCTACGTATCCCCTCGTGGGAATCAAAGGCATCATAGTTCGCCCCAAAATGACAAAGGGAGTTCAATCTCTCCTCTTGAATGAGATCTTTGGTCTCATTTTCAACCCATGACTATCCTTATTAAGCATACTCTATCACTTAGCTAAATATAAAATAATGATATTAAAGTTGATAATAACTTGCCATCAAGTGTTGGGTCCATGCCAAACATTACCAATCATTAGTGTAAAAACACTCACAATATTCACAAGAGGTCATTCATACCATAATCTCAAAGATTATACATAATGGCCATCATGAGCATACCCCCATATACACAACTGATTAGCTCATACACAATACCAGTACAACAGTGACTGGGTCATACACAAATCACAACTGCAAAAGTGGTTGGATCATACACAGATCACAAGTGCAACATTGAGTGGATCATACACAAATCACAAGTGCAACATTGACTGTCTCATACACAGATCACAAGTTTAACGAGATTAGCTCATATGTACATCACAAGTAAACAATTATTATCTCATTCACATATCACAATTACTTTAGTGACTGGCTCCAACATATATCACAAATACACAACTTGACAAGCTCTATCTTACATCACATAAACACAGTGACAATCCACCATACATCACGTAACATAATAACAATGGTTGACTAACACATCATAATGGCTAACACATGTCCATAATGCATCCCAGATAGAAAGAATATTGGTGCATTGCGCACTACACCGTGGGTCCATCCTTTCCACTAGTCTTTTGCACCATTGGACAAATGGGAAGAGGATTTGGTGTATCCCATACTACACCGCGGGTTTGTCCTCAACCCTACAAGGCTAAGTATATAGTCTGACAACTGAGAGGGGATTCAATGCATCCCATACTACACCGCGGGTCCATCCACCATCCCAAGGGTTTCCCCAAGCAGTGAACATACCAAACCCGGTGGATTCCAACTTCAATTGCCTATAGGCTATTGGCAACAAGTCTATCCACCAAGGAAGAAGTAGCTCTCGACATATACCACCTTGTGACCTTAGTGCTATGGTCAACTATCTTCTTCGCAATCTCGAGTATCGCATGGCATCGATCACTTTCGTGCTTATTAGTGACAGCTAGTGAACCCTCTCAATACGTTGTTAGCCCCAGATTACCGTTACCCGCACAGATGGGTCCCTACCTATGTAACCACTACAACAGTAACATAACCAGGGTAGCCTGCTACCTTCACCTCTGTGAACCAAGTGAATGCTGGATAATCCCTAGCAGTAGCAAAAACATCGACCATTGGCATGGTCCAATGACTACCTATCACTGCTAAAATATCCCGGAGGTTCACTCTTGGGTGGGTCATACATAACATGAATCCAAATCTCATTCCATAGATACACGGGCCTATACATAAACAAATAGATATGGACTTCATTTACATACACATAAGAGATACATGGAACCAACACGAGATGGACTTTACTCGTCATATACATATAATCAAATACCCATTATAAAGTATTCAATCTTCGTTATTATATAAAAGCATATTTTGTTTTAAATACACAATATTAGATTCCCTTAACTTGCTCATACCCATCTGGTACCCATTCAACCTCAAACTGAAGCTTATAGAGGAGGAAAGATCAAACCTTGTAGGAACAATCCCAACTTATGGGAGTTATCCCCCCTAGATCCTCCCCCTACAGACTTGAAATCATAGGGGCATCCTTCGCCCAAGGACCGTATATGTTCACACTTCCAAACAGGTCAAAGTCACATGTAGTTCTCCTTACAAAGCCTCTCAAGGATACCTACACAGGTTATGAACATATCCAAGGTTCCGTCAATTAATATTCTTACTCCAAGAAGGTTTCTTTTAAACGATTCCCATCAATGATTAGTGCTTAATGATAAGAAAGAAATTCCCATACTGTTCCCAAGTTGGAAAACCTATACTATGACACTTCCATCTGAGGACATCAATGTCTCTAATTTGACCTTGCCATTGATGTTAATTTCTAATTCAAGAGAGCATCCCTGAACCCTTACAATTACATGTCAAGGACATCATGCCACATTTGGTACCCTAATGATATTACCACATAGTTTATAATATAGGGTCCTATTTAGGTTAGAACATGATTTGGTGATCTTACATATCACAAGGGTGTCAGTTCTTGATATCTTGAGCCTCTATATTATACTAGCAAGAAGCCTCACAAACATTCATATAAATGCCACCATTAGGATAAGCCAACTAAAATTAATCATAGATATACTCAAAATCTATTCATCGTGTGGCCATCATGTGAAGCCATATAAGGTTCCAATGCTATTCCACAAATATGATCATCTTGACCCTATTAATTCATGACATCAATCTCCTCTAAATCGGTCATACCTCAATAAGGGAATACAAAATTGTGTAAACTTTAAAAGACCTAGTTGCTAGTTGCCTAAAGCATGAGAAGTACTTGAGACATACCCAAGCTAGTTGGTATCTCTACCTCCATTCAGGCAATATATATATAGTTAAAAATAATAATAATTATATTATACTTAGTCACTAAGCTCTCCTCATACTTAACCTAAACATATTTATGATTATTAAAGTATAGGAAGTATTATTAGAAAAATATGAGGTTAGGGAGGGTTTCCATAGCCCAATTTTTGGCCTCACTATTCGTGACCAATTGCCTGCTAACCCAATTTCATAATGAAATGGTTGACTTAACTCCAACCTAACTCATACCCTTATAATTAATATAGACTCATACATCACTACGAACCATAATTGCACCTTTCAACATTTTACCATCACCAATTTTACTAGGGTCTTCTTGACTCGAAAGTCCCCCAAAATATTAGTTTTCATACAGAATATCTTGTGAACGAGTAGGGAATAAACACAATATATTAGCACTCAATGCATTTCTATTGCATCTAAAATAGGTCTCAAGTAGAAATAACTGTATTATTTGTTTAATTGACACATCATGTATTAACACTATTTACAATGTTCATGGTATTCCTTAATAAGGTTAAGAGTCTCTCAATTTTACAACTGCCATATAGTTTGTCACGCTTTTCACCAAAATATCACTATTTGTGCTATTACTCAGATAGAGTTTTTGAATTAGGGTTTAAAGCAAGATACCCACAACTTGAGAGATACAATTAAAATAATCTCATACTTGTCATTCCATAATATCTCAACCCCAACTATTTTCTAATTAATAAGAATTATTTAATATCTACTCCAATTATATTACAACCAAGTAAATCATACAATCAAGACCCAAGGTGAAGTGTAATTACATAATATATCCACCCTCTTTTCTCTATATGTAATAGAACATGTAGAGATGCATCCACTAATAATATGATGAAATATCAATAAACACATGATCTCCTATTGAAATTCATTAAGAAAAGTCCCACAGAAAATTTTATGTAAACCAAATTTGAGCCATTGAATTTCTGAAACAATAAAATGTAAGATAGCAAAACTTCAACCAAACACATAGATAGTAACTTAGTTCAATACTATTTCAGGAGAGTAATTATGAAGGGGTATACTTAGCTCTTGAAACGATGTGGAAAATATTCCTCCTGAAAACTTTGAAATCTACCTACATCTTCATCTTTGACTGGATTTTTACCATGAACTTATTTGGAATCATTTGAAGGTAGTTTGAAATAGAGTATAAGCTTACTCTTTCCCTTGCTGTGAAAACCCTGTGCTACCCCTTTATTTTTGATAGTTCATGCACCTATGTAGAGATTGCTAACCATGGTTTTGAAGTTGGGTCTTGCATTCGCTAGTTTCTAACATCTTTTCTCAATTCCACTTTATTCCCCATTATGTTATCACTACTCACGAAACCTCTTTTCTTCAAGGAATATTTTCAAACACTTATCAGGCTCACCTTAGCTAGGTTGTGGCCTTGGTGTTGGACAGGATTAGCATTTCACGTACTTTGCCTATGACTCCAAAACTTATGTACATGTCCCCCGACAGATTACAAATAGTAATTGACAAAACTTCCTTTTTCCTTTCTGTTGTGATGGATGTGCATACGCTCTTCCTACGCAAGTCCTCCATTGACATCTTTGTTTTCCATCCTTAGAACCGCCTTATAAGAGCCTCCCATGAATTTTCAACTCGTCACATTTCTCTTCTCTTCTCCTCACATTTCTCTTTGTCCTCTTTTGCAGCTCTAAACAACTATGTCTTTTTCTACCTCCTACTGAACTCTCTCCTCTTTGCATTTTCTGCATTTTGGTCCAACTCCTATGTGTGGTCCCTCCTTTCTCCACCCTTCCTCTCACTCTCATGTGATTTTCTTCTTTCTGGAAACTCTCTTCTCTCTCTGCCTTTTTCTCCCCAAAGGCAAAGCTTTTGCTCAAAATTTTCTAAAGCCCCCTTTCAACAAATCTTTCTTTTGTCTTTTGATAGATTTTTCCCCATCTGGGTGTACATCCCAAAATGAAGGGGTTACAGGGCTTTTTGAAGATTGTCTCACACCTCTTCTCCACTCGACTTGCATAATTTCTTGTCTTCACGTGAAAAATTGGTTGGAGATCCTAGAGAGGGAGTGGGTGCCATGCTTTACTAACAAGGTGCCCATCCCCTAAAATACACCATTTCCATTTATTTCAGGTTGTCTCCTATCCTCTATCGATAGTCTAATCTCATTTAATGGGTGCTCAGGCTTTCTCATGGTGCTCATATTGGCACCCTACCTCTCGTCCATCCTATCATTCTATTTCCTTAGTTTATTACTTTTTTTTTCACCTACACTATCTAGCATGGATGCTACCAGTCGGGGATGTGATATTCTCGCCCCCTTAGGATAAGTCGTCTCGACTTATTAGAGGGTTGCATTGGTTAATTACTTCAAATTCTTGGGGTTACTAGCCAAGTTAAATGCTTTTGAAACCCTTATTCTTGCCTCCCAAGTGGTTTCCTTTTTCCCTAATTTAGACCAATTTGAAATAATTTTATAATATTTAGGAGGGTGCATACTACAAATATACCCTTAAGTGAGCATTTTCACTCAATCCTATCCTCCATTTTCAATTTACGGGTTGATTTTTCCTAGCAGAGGTCAATATTATAGCCTTAGGTACACACATTTAATAGATATCCCTTCCAAAATACACCTTCTTAAGTTCTTTGCATTATAAGTTCATATCCATTCATACTTACATCATGAGGAGATTTCTTAATACTCTTAATTATGCCATGAAATTTTCCACCTAACAAGGGGTGAAATCAAATCCAACAAGGGAGTTAGGAGAACTAGCAATCATCAAATGCTTAACCTTCTGCTATCCACTCTGATTTACCTTTTTATAGTTCATATATCTAGTTTTTCCTTTCTACCCCTCAAGGGTTCTTGGGTTAAGACTAGTCATCCACTCTTAAGAGCTTAAAAGTCCATTTAAGATATTCAAAACAATTTTACATACATATCAAGTGATCAACTTGGTTAGGGTTGGTTGGTAGTGTAAGACAACATACTTAAGCTAGAGTCAAGTGAGCTTCATAGGTCCATTGTTTGAACCTAGTTGTTCTGATACCAATGTAAAATCACCATCTCAGGCACAACAAAAAAAAAATCATAAACAAAGCACAACTACCAACTTAACCAACCAATCATATTCCATGCAAGTTAGAAATGTTAATTTCAATAAATTTGAATTCACCATGGTGGCAACAAAAATCAACACCACCACATATGCTTACACTCAAACCTGTGGTAAGGTCCTAAGGACAAGGTCTTTCCCTAGACCTACAACCTAAGCCTCAAGGGTTCATGATGACCCTGCCTACATATCCCCTCGTGGGAATCAGAGGCATCATAGTTCACCCCACAATGATAAAGGGAGTTCAATATCTCCTTTGAATGAGATCTCTGGTCTCATTTTGAACCCATGACTATCCTTATTAAGCATACTCTATCACTTAGTTAAATATAATATAATAATATTAAATTTGATAATAACTTGCCATCAAGTGTTGGGTCCATGCCAAACATTACCAATCATTAGTGTAAAAACACTCACAATATTCACAAGAGGTCATTCATACCATAATCTCAAAGATTATACATAATGGCCATCATGAGGATACCCCCATATACACAGTCGATTAGCTCATAAACAGTACCAATACAATAGTGACTGGGTCATACACAGATCACAACTGCAACAATGGTTGGATCATACACAGATCACAAGTGCAACATTGAGTGGATCATACATAGATCACAAGTGCAACATTGAATGTCTCATACACAGATCACAATTATAATGAGATTAGCTCATATGTACATCACAAGTACACAATTATTATCTCATTCACATATCACAATTACTTTAGTGACTGGCTCCAACATATATCGCAAATACACAGTGACAAGCTCTGTCTTACATCACATAAACATAGTGACGATCCACCATACATCATGTAACATAATAACAATGGCTGACTAACACATCACAATGGCTAACACATGTCCATAATGCATCCCAGATAGAAAGAATATCAGTGCATTGCGCACTCCACCGTGGGTCCATCCTTTCCACTGGTCCTCTGCACCATTGGACAAATGGGAAGAGGATTCGGTGCATCCCATACTACACCGTGGGTCTTTCCTCAACCCCACAAGGCTAAGTATATAGTCTGACAACTGGGAGGGGATTTGGTGCATCCCATATTATACCGTGGGTCCATCCACCATCCTAAGGGTTTCCACAAGCAGTGAACCTACCAAACTCGATGGATTCTGACTTCAATCGCCTATAGGCCATCGATGACAAGTCTGCCCACCAAGGAAGAAGTAGCTCCCGACATGTACCACTTTGTGACCTTAGTGGTATTGTCAACTATCTTCTTCACAATCTCAGGTATCACCTGGCATAGGTCACTTCCATGCTTATCAATGATAGCCAATGAACCCTCTCAATACGCAGTTAGCCCTGGATTACCGTTACCCGCACGAATGGGTCCCTACCCTTGTAATCACTACGGCCGTATCATAACCAGGGTATCCTACTACCTTCACTTCCGTGAACCAAGTGAATGTTGACTAATCCCTAGCAGTAGCCCAAACATCGAACATTGGCACAGTCCAACACTGTCTGTCACTGCTCAAATATCCCAGAGGTTCACTCTTGGGCGGGTCATACATAGCATGAATCCCAATCTCATTCACTAGATACATAGGCCTATACATAAACACATAGATATGGAGTTGATTTACATACACATAAGAGATACATGGAACCAACACAAGATGGACTTTACCCATCATATAAATATAATCAAATACCCATTATAAAGTATTCAATCTTCATTATTATATAAAAGCATATTATGTATTAAATACACAATATTAGATTCCCTCAACTTACTCATACCCATTTGGTACCCATGCAGCCTCAAACTAAAGCTTATAGAGGAAAGATCAAACCTTGTAGGAACAATCCCAACTTCTGGGAGTTATCCCCCCCTAGACCCTCCCAATCTCATTCCCTAGATACACGGGCCTATTCATAAACACATAGATATGGAGTTGATTTACATACACATAAGAGATACATGGAACCAAAAAGAGATGGACTTTACTCATCATATACATATAATCAAATACCCATTATAAAGTATTCAATCTTCGTTATTATATAAAAGCATATTATGTATTAAATACACAATAATAGATTCCCTTATCTTGCTCATACCCATATGGTACCCATTCAGCCTCAAACTAAAGCTTATAGAGGAGGAAAGATCAAACCTTGTAAGAATAGTCCCAACTTCTGGAACTTATCCCCCACTAGACCACCCCCTACGAACTTGAATTCATAGGGGCATCCTTCGCCCAAGGACAACTTACATTCCCGCTTCCAAATGGGTCAAAGTCACATGTAGTTCTCCTTACAAAGCTTCTCAAGGATACCTATGCATAGGTTATGAACATATTTGAGATTCCATCAATTAATATGCTTACTCCAAGAAGGTTTCTTTTAAATGATTCCCATCAATGATTAGTTCTTAACGATAAGAAAGAAATTCCCATACCGTTCCCAAGTTGGAAAACCTATACTATGACACTTCCATCTAAGGACATCAACATCTCTAATTTGACCTCACCATTGATGTTAATTTTTAATTCAGCAGAGCATCCCCGAACCCTTACAATTACATGTCAAGGACATCATGCCACATTTGGTACCCTAATGATATCACCACATAGTTTATAATATAGGGTCCTATTTAGGTTAGAACGTGATTTGGTGCTCTTAGATATCACAAGGGTATTGGTTCTTGATATCTTGAGCCTCTATATTATACTAGCAAGAAGCCTCACAAAAATTCATCTAAATGCCACCATTAGGATAATTAGAAATTAATTCTTATTTCTTGTCTTCATGTGAAAAATTGGGTGGAGATCCTGGGAGAGGGAGTGGGTGCCATGCTTTACTGATAGGGTACCCATACCATAAAATACACCATTCCCATTTATTTCGGGTTGTCTCCTATCCACTATCGATAGACTAATCTCATTTAATGGGTGCTCAGGCTTTCTCATGGTGCTCGTATTGGCACCCTACCTCTTGTCCATCCTATCTCTCTATTTCCTTATTTTATTACTCTCTTTTTTTCACCTACACTGTCCAGCATGGATGCTACCAGTCAAGGATGTGACACCAAGTATACCCCAGTTGATATGTTGCAATTGTTATTGCAGGTAAAAGTATCAATCCCACTTTTTGAGATGATGGGGATTGAAGAGCATAAAATAAAGTAGTGGCCTTTATTAATGGTGTTGCTACAACTTGCAATGAGAGAAAGATGGGTACTCAACCTAAAATGAGTAAAGACAAAAGAAAAAGAAGTTGAGGGAAACAACAATGATGACCCTCAAGTGTTCTTGGGTTCCACACTTACAACATATCCTAATCAAGTGGACCCTTTCTATATACTCTGATTATTGATGACAAAGTGATAAAAAAATATATGATTGATTTAGGGGTGTCTTCCAATATCATGCCAATTAGAATCATGCAAGCATTGGGGTTCAAAATCACTAGGACCTATGGGAAATGTTATGCAATGGATTCTAGAGAGGTCCCTATTATAGGGATCATAAAAGAAGTACCTTATAGATTGGTAGCATATCCAGACAAGGAATTCTTGATGAGTATAACTATGGTAGATATCCCCCCACCTATGGGATGCTTTTGTATAGAAAATGGTTTGCTACCATTGGAGGAAATATGCAATGTGATGTGTCCTTTGCAACTATCCCTATTGATGGAAAAGATGTCAAACTCTTTAGAGAGCCAATGGATCCATATATGATTGAGGAGACGGAACTTGAAGAACATATTCACTTTGTTGATGTGGACATTGATAACTTGAGAATTGAAGAATTTCATGAAGAGGAAGACAATAAACCTACACTCATGGAAAATAAAGTGATGAAAAAAGCTTATGCAGATGAATTTTGGACAATTTATTTTGATGGTTCTTGTTCCAAAGAGGGGTCTAGTGCAGGAGTTATCTTTATTTCACCCTATGGTAAAAATTTCAAATTTTCATTTTCATTAATGTTTGTTTGTACAAACAATGTTGTTGAGTATGAAGCCTTACTTCTTGGGTCAAGGATAGCAAAAAATATGGTATTAAAATGTTAAGAGTTTTGGTTGCTCTAGAAAGGGTTTTTGATGGTCCTGATAAGAGCACTATTAAGCAAAATTCAACCCATCAAGATGACCTAGAAGAAGTGAATTTGGGGACTGAGAATGTTCCAAATAAAGTTTATGTGGGGAAGGACATGAAACCAAAAATCAAAGCAATGCTTATTACTTTGTTGATGATATATAGACATGTATTTTCTTGGTATTATGATGGTTTGAAGGCATACAAAGAGGAATTTATTTCAACATGAGATACCACTCAAGCCAAATGTAAAGCCTTTCAGACAAAAAAAGACCAATTAACCCAAATTTGGCACCTAAAATACAAGAAGAGTTGATGAAATTATGAGATGGTGGGATCATAAAGCCCATTAGGCATTCTACTTGGGTGTCAAACCTTGTACCAGTCAGGAAGAAAAATGGTGATATTAGACTTACAAACATTCCCAAGGGTTTGGTTGCTCTAGAAAAGGTTTTTGATGGTCTTGAGAAGAGCATTGTTAAGCAGAATTCAACCCATCAAGATGACCTAGAAGAAGTAAATTTGGGGACTGAGAATGCTCAAAAGAAAGTTTATGCGGGGAAGAAAATGAAATCCCAAATCAAAGCAATTCTTATTGCTTTGTTGAGGAAATACAAACATGTATTTATCTAGTCTTACGATGATCAAAAGGCATATAGAGAGGAATTGTTTCAACATGAGATATCACTCAAGCCAAATACAAAGCCTTTCAGAAAAAAAATAAAGACCAATTAACCCAACTTTGGCACCTAAAATGCAAGAAGGGATGATGAAATTACAAGATGGCGGGATCACAAAGCCCATTAGACATTCTACTTGGGTGTCAAACCTTGTACTAGTCAGGAAGAAAAATGGTGATATTAGACTATGTGTGGACTTTAGAAATATAAATATATCATCATTAAAGGATAACTACTCATTGCCAAACATGGAGGAAATGCTACAAAAAGTCACTGGTTGTGAATTAATGTCCATGATGGATGGATTTTTTGGTTACAACCAAGTGAAGGTCAAGGAGTCAAAGCAATACAAAATAACATTTACAACTCCTTGGAACATATCTATATTCCAGGACACCCTTTGGCCTGACTAATGTTTTTGAAATTGGGAAAAAAATATTTTGATGGGATCCGGAACCCAATACAACCAAAAGCCAAACAGCTTAAACAAGCCAAAAAAGCCAGACTGTAGAAAAGACAGCCTGCAATCAACAAAAAACTAGCTCACAAGCAAACGCCATTAAGTTTTACAATTAGAGTTTCGTTTGTTGGAGCGAAGATTCATATCGAAAGAAGGCCCAGAGGGTTTAGATTTTTTTCCAATAACAGTAGTCCAGCCTTCTTCAACTTGTGCTGCCTTAGCCTGCCAAGCCAGCCCATTAATTTCCTAAGGATGAAAATCCGCAGCCCGGGAGGTAACAACAGAGTTCGCCTGAAAAGGTGTGGAAATAACTGGAGAGCAATCAGAGGTGGGACACACAGCACCATCAGTAGAGACAGAAACCGGTCTAGTAGTATTCTCAATATGATTTATTATGGTAGCTTCCCCAGCGGAGGAAGGAGAAACCCCAGCAGACGAAACCCCAGCATCCTGTGAATCAAAAGCCCCAGCAGCAAGTGAATCAAAAACCCCAGCAGCCTGTGAGTCAGAAGCTTCAGCAGCATGTGAATCAGAAGCCACCACCTCAGAGAAGCTCCGAAGCGGACCAGACTTCTTCTCCACCGTGTAATGTTGTTGTGAAGCGCCATTCCACCAAGTAGTTGTCTTAGACTTCTTCTCAAATCCACATTGAGCAGCAGCATGTCCTGTTTTGAAACATCTTCTACAGTGGAAAGGGACCCCCTCGTAATCCAACGATTGGATCCAATACCCTCTAGAAGATTTTAAGAGAACCTCAGCAGGCAGTCCTTTTGATACATCAATTTCAACAAGTATTTGGGCAAAGGTAGAGTGATAAAGATTATAAAATTCGTTGTCCACCTTTAAAAAATCACCTAGGGCATCCCCAACCTCCTCCAAGAGAGAATCACTCCAAAGGTGAAGAGGGAGATTAGGCAACCAGACCCAAATCGGGAATTTATTAAAGGTTTCAGCAGCTGGGTTAAAGTTCGGGTGCCAAGATTTAACCATCAGATGGTATTTGTCCTCCCAGCTAAAGAAATTTTCATACAAGATTTTGTCTCTATCTAAAGTGTTTTCGAACTTAGCAACAAAAAAACCTTTAGCCATAGGGAAGATTTGAACTTTACCAGTGAGGATGGGCTCCCATTTAATGGTGATCCAAGAGTGCAGCTGAGGAAGGCTTGGCCAAAAGCCCCTAAACCGACAGATCACCCCAAGAGCAGAAAGCTCAGCTTCACTATCATTTATTTCTTCTGCTACCTCATCCTTAATCTTCACTGTGATAGGGTTTTTCACAGGGATGAAACCATCAAAACTCTGCTTAAAATTCATATATGATTTAGGTGCCCGCACAGAAGAGCCAACACCCTTGATACCCTTACCAGATCCAGCTCCGACGCCAGCACCAGAGCCAACCCCAGTGCCAGTACCAGAACCAACCCCGACGCCAGCACCAAAGCCAACCCCAGCACCAGTACCAGAACCAACCCCAACGCTAGCACTAGAGCCAACCCCAGCGCCAGCACCAGAACCAACCCCGACGCCAGCACCAGAGCCAACCCCAGAACCAGCAACGCCAGCACCAGCCCCAGCCCTGACGCCAGCACCCGCTTCAGCACCCCTGAGAGCCTCATCAGAAACAGAAAACTCCCCTGTCAACCCAGAATTCTGGCCCAGAATAGAGGATTCCCCAACCGGCACAATTGTCCCGCTCGTAGCCATTTCAAATTTGTTCATAGTAAGTAATTCGCCTTATTCTTAAAATTTTGGCCTGACTAATGTTGGTGCTACCTTCCAAAGGGCTATGGACGTAGCCTTTTCTAATTTTATTGATATTGACATGGTAGTATATTAAGATGATCTCACTGCTTATTCCAAGAACGAAGAGGGCCATTGTATGCTCTTGGAGAAAAAATTTAAGAGAGAATTGGAGTATGGGATTTCTCTTAATCCCAAGAAGTGTTCCTTTGGAGTCCTAGAAGGAAAATTATTAAGGCACATAGTTTCTAAAGAGGGGATGAGAATTAACCCTGAAAGAGTTGTTGCTATTGACAAAATACCACAGCCTAAAAGTGTGAAGGACATTCAATCATTTTTTGGGAAAATCAATTTCCTAAGAAGGTGTATGACTAACTTTGCAGAAATCACAAGACCTATCTCAAAGATGTTGAAGAAAGGATAAAAAATAGCATGGAGTGAGGAGACGGTTAAAGCTTCACGAGTATAAAACAAGCTATTGAGGAGGCCCCAGTTTTGAAGTCCCCTAATTTTTCAAAACCTTTCCAGCTTTTCTCCTTTGACTCTTGTAAAAGCATGAAGTATCGCAAGACAATTGTTGCAGTATTGTTGCAAAAGAATGAAGAAGGATATGAGTAGCCAATTGCATTCTTTAGTAAATCCCTGAAAGTTGTTGAATTGAAGTGTGACATGTCTGAAAATCCAAATTATGCTCTTGTAAAAGTAGTGAAGAGCTTCAGGTCATAGTTGGTTTATTCAAAAATTGTTGCATATGTTCCAAGTGTTGTAGTCAAAGGCATTTTCACACATAAGGGAGTCGCAAGGAGATGCAGGTGGATAAATAGAATACAGAAATTCAACATTGAAATATAGATTACCAAGTTAGTCAAAGGTCAAGGATTGGCCAAATTGATGGTAGAGACAAATTTGGAAGCCAATCAAGTAAATAATGTTGATTATGTAGATGTATCTCCTATATGTGATACAAACTTCAAGGTCATACAAGATATTATGTATTACTTGCAAAATATGTCATGCTCTGAGGGTATTTTGATAACCAATAAAGAACACTGAAGTTGCAAGTTATAAAGTATGTGATTATTGAAAATGAGTTATAGTGGAGAAATATGGATGGGGTGTTGTTAAAGCATGTTGATGGGAAACAAGCCTTCAAAGTTTTGACTGAAATGCATAGTGGTGCTTGTGGTGGCCACTACATGGCCAAGACTAGTGCACACAAGGTTCTAAGAGTAGGGTTTCGGTGCCCAACTTTGTTTAAAGATGCACATAAATTGGTAAAGGCATATGATGCATGTCAGAGGTTTGCAGGGAAGTTGAAGTTTTCAAGAAACATACCTCTTAGACCAGTAACAATGCAAGCACCATTTCAGTCATGGTGAATAGACTTTATAGGATAAATAACAGAAAAATCCAATGGTGGACATTCATGGATTTTGGTAGCCATAGATTACTTTACAAAATGGGTTGAAGTCATTCCTACAAGAAAGGCTACTAGCATAGTAGCGATGGATTTCTTGATGACTAACATTCTAACAAGATTTTGTGTACCTGAGAAAATAATATCTGATAATGCAATGTGTTTCAAGTCAGAAGAATTTATAGACTTCTGCAATAAATATGGAATTTCAATTTCATACTCATCTCCATATCACCTACAAGGCAATGGAAATGTAGAATCAAGTAATAAAAGCTTAATGAATATCATCAAAAGAGTGATTGAAAAGAATAAAAAGGCTTAGGCTTCAAAACTTAGACAGACCCTTTGGCCTGATAGGGTGACCATCAAGAAGGTGATAGGGCAATCTCCATTCAACCTAATATATGGTATTGAATCTGGGATGTCAACCAATAACTTGCTATAGGTATATAAATTTATTTAGGAGTATGATGATGATATCTCAAATGATATGCAACAGAGAATCAATGATTTAATAGAGTTAGATGAGGTCAGGAGGGATGCACAATAAAACAACATAAAAATGCAATTGCAAGTGAAGAGATTGTATGACTAGATATCTTCTCCCAAAAAGTTTGAAATTGGAAGGATGGCCCTAATGTGGAATGGTAGGGCTCAAGATAAGGGAAAACATGGAAATTTTGATGCCTTGTGGTTGGTTCCTTATTTGATCAATAATATGCATGGAGAAGATTCCTATTTTTTGCAAATTCTAACTAGAAAACTTCAGGAATTGCCAATACATGGACAATTCCTGAAGCCATACTTCACATGAGGTATGTTCTTTTTCATGTACAATGTATCATATGTAAATCTAGTTTTCCTTACCATGTTCGGGTTTCCTTTGGGTTTTGTTTCTCTATGTTTTATGGTCTGCTTCACCATGCAATTTATGTGATTTCACTTTGTTCATGTTGAACAAACATCCCCAAACATGAGTCGCTGATAGAACTTGTGTAAAGTTTTGTGGTCTTTGCTCCAAAATTCCCCATTTTTGAGCTTGGATTGTATAGGTTAAGGTTTATTGGAATAATAATTAGGGTTTATCTAAGCTTGATGAACTTACAGAAAAACCTAACTCCTTGGTCACTTTGGTAATATGGTCTAATTCTGCATTGACCGATTGGGTTTGTTCCCAGTTGGGTCGGTTCCTGATTGGTTTAGTTACAACTTATATCCTTGTGTTCATGCCTTAATCGACCCTTTCCACCTAGTAGTACAATTTGGTCCTTTGCCATGAAAATCACATTGATCTTTATTATAGGAGCCTTTAAGTTATGTCAATTTGAAATATTTTCAAAACATTTCCATTCACTGAAATATTTGATTTGAGTCCTAAGTTTGAGTCGTGTGTATGCTTTTATTAAATGGCCCCTCGCTCATGTTACCTAGGCAATGTCCCTGCTTCTAAAACAACTTATATGCATGTGCAAAATGATTCACTTAATTTGCTTGATCCATCACCCAGCTTGTGCCATGTGGCTGCATCATATTCCATCACAGGCCTCCTTCACATCACATTTGCTTCATTACTTGCTAGTACCCTTGGTACGATGTGCAATGACACCATTGATCATGCTCTGAGGGTAGGTGTCATAATCTTATGCCATCACAATGACTCTACAAATCACATTTTCCATTGTTGAATGCCTATAGCTAAACGCGATATGTGCGATTAGTCATGATTGAAACACGTGGCCAGATCTTGTTTTATTGCATGCTCCCTTTGCATCGCATTTATGAATTGAATGACCCACATCCAAAATGCAATGTGTGATGAGAAAAAAGACAAGGGAAAGCTTGAAGAATATACTTGAAGAATATTCTATACAAGTGCCTGATTCTCATTGCATCGCATGGTTTCTTCTCATCGCAGTTTATCTTCCATGAAGGGCAAAGGAAAGCACAATATGCGTTAAGCATCTCGTTATATAAATTTAATCAGAAGTATGACAATGATATCTCATATGATACACATAAGAGAATCAATGTTTTAACAAACTTAGATGGGGTCAAGAGGGATCCAAAGCAAAGGAACATAAAAATGCAATTGCAGGTGAAGAAATTGTATGACAAGAAATCTTCTCCCATAAAGTTTGAAATTGGAAGCATGGTCCTAATGTCGAATGAGAGGGCTTAGGATAAGGAAAAACTTGGAAATTTTGATGCCTTGTCATTGGGTCCTTATTTGATTAGTATTACTCATGGAGAAAATTCCTCGTTTCTACAAAATCTGACTAGAGAACTTCAAGAATTGCTAGTACATGGACAATTCCTAAAGCCATACTTCACATGAGGTATGTTCTTTTCCATGTACAATGTATCATATGTAAATTTTCTATAGATAGTGTCTTCTTTTGGTTTGATCTGGTCTAGTTTTCCTTGCCAAGTCTAGGTTTCCTTTGGGTTTTCTTTCTCTATGTTTTATGGTATGCTTCACTATGAGATTTTTGGGATCTCGATTTGTTCATGTTGACCAAACATCCCCGAACATGAGCCACTAATAGAACTTGTGTAAAAAAATTGTGGTCTTTAGTCTAAAATTCCCCATTTCTAAGCTTTTGAATGGGTTGTATGGGTTAGGGTTTATTGAAATAGTAATTAGGGTTTATCTTGGCTTGATGAACTTACAAAAAACCCAACTCCTTGGTCGCTTTGGCAATTTAGTCTAATTTTGCATTGATCGAATGGGTCAGTTCCCGATTGGTTTAGTTACAACTTATGTCCTTGTGTTCATGCCTTAACCATCCCTTTCCACCAAGTAGTACCATTTGGTCCTTTCTCACGAAAATCCCATTGATCTTTATTATGGGAGACTTTGTGAGCAATGTCGGGTCAAAATCTTTTCAAAACATTTCCATTCACTAAAATATTTGATTTGAGTCCTAAGATTGAGTTGTGCATATGTTTTTCTTAAATGGCCCCTTGCTCATGTTACCTAGGCAATGTCCCCACTTCTAAAACAACTTATACACATGTGCAAAATGATTCACTTAAGTTGGATCCACTACCCCGCTTGTGCCACGTGGTTGCATTATATTCCATCGTAGGCCTCCTTCACATCACATTTGCTCCATTCCCCGCTAGTACCCTTGGTGCGATATGCAAGGACACCATTGATCATGCCCTGAGGACAAGTGTCATAATCCTATGCCATCACAATGCCTCTTTGCATCACATTTTCTATTATTGAATGCCTATATCTAAACACATGTGCAGTCGATCATGATTGAAACATGTGGCCAAATCTTGTCTCATTGCATTCTCCCTCCGCATTGCATTTGTGAATTGAATAGCCCACATCCAAAATGTGATGTGTGATTAGAACAAAGGAGTGAAAGAATAAAGAATATACTTGAAGAATATTCTATACAAGTGCCCAATTCTCATTGCATTGTAGGGTTTCTTCTCATTGGATTTTGTCTTCCATGAAGGGTAAAGGAAAGCGTGATATGTGTTGAGAATCTTGAATTGCAACATGTGTCATCATCTTGCTTCATCGCATAGCTTCAATGCATTGTGAATATGAATGAAAGAGGAATATGACAAAATGTGATGTGCAGTGAACATAGGGAGGTAAGGTATATGCTAAAGAGAATATTATGTGCCAAACGTCATAACATTAGCTCATTGCAACGATCCTTCAATTTGCATTTTTAACTCGCTACGCCTAAAACAAAATGTGATGTGTGATGGTTGTGAAATAAAGTTGGTAGCAAGGTTCAAAAGGCAGAGGAGGTACATGGTAGTCTCTTGGCTCATCATGGAACTCATTCACATCGCATTTTCTCAGTGCAAATTTTAAGGCAAATAACAATGCATTAAGGATGTGTGATGACTATTGATCTTGTTTTAAAACAATTTGATTGACAGTCAGAATTCAAAAAAATGGCTAACTAACAGATTTGATTTTCTTGCTTGCGTGAGTTGTCTCTCTATAATTAATGGTGTATTTGTTCAATCTGAAGGCCATAAAGATGAGAGTTAAGCTGATTTTCATTAACTTGAAAAGAATTTTCAAGCATTCAAGCAAATAGAGCTCCAGGCAAATAGTTTCAGGTGAAGAGTACCTAGGGTTTTCGAATAACTGAGAATTTTCATCTTTCTATGCAAAGTTTTAGTTAAATATAAAGGAAAAGAGGGAATTGTAGTTGTAAACGGGTTTAAATTTGGGTTACTAGGGTTTTCTATGTGGAATTTTCTGGGGGAAATCATTAAGCCCTATTTTTTTTTTGAGAAAATATTAATAGGGTTTTTGCATAATTTGAGCTATAAGTTTGCATAATCAAGGTCCCCAGTATTAAAACCCTAGTTCATAAAATTTTGCAAAATGAGTCAAGCCAGTGGTTCATTCAAAGCTAAGCCTAAAAATAGAGTCTCTAAACCTAAAACTAAAGAGGCTAAGCCTAAGACCAAAGGGGTTAAGCAAGACTTTGCTAGATTTGTGGAAGATGACCTCATTGAGTTATATCTAGGGGCTAAAATAGTTGGGAAGAGGGCAATTGGTGAGGGTATCCTAAGTGGCCACCTGCAAGGTAGTGCCAGACATGTGGAGGAAATCAAAGTGCGACAAAATGGGTAGAAATTATTTCATTATGCATATAGAAGGTCGAGTTACCCTCGTTCGTCCAGCAACTTATGGGCATGTGATCTTGGAAAGCTTATTGTGCCAAATATTTTTGTGGAGGTGGATTTGATTAAAACAATTATAGAATGTTATGACCTTGAGGCAAGAATTATAAGAAGTAAAAGGGGTCTTCATTGATAGATATTAATAGAAGTCAAATTGTGAGAACTTTTGGATTAAACCCCTCGACCACATTCTCCATTCATTTCAATGCATTATGTCAAGAATATGAAAGAGATAAATATGGATACAAGAATTATGTGCTACCAAGGCATAGGAAGAGGTATTTGGGTAAGATGGGGGTGAAGTTTATCCTGAAGGAGTTTGAGCCCTTTAACTGTGGTGAATTTAAAGATTACTTCAAAAACACATTCTTTGGCTTATGTCGGGTGCTCGAAAAAACATATGGTTTGAGAATGCCTATTGCTTTAATGATGATGGCTATGGACATTCAAAATAAATTGTCCAATAGGGGTTTTGATTATGCCTCTTATCTAGTTGAAAAAATCCATAAACAATTAAAGGATTTGAAAGAGCCAAATGCCCTATTAAAGTTCACACCCTACTCTGTGTCGATGCACATGTTTATGTGGAGTGGTGAGAAGTTGTGGTCAGATTTTATGGATTTGAGAAAAAAGGATGAACAAGGCAATGATTTTCCTATGAAATTGTGGATGCACATTTGGAATCAAAATTGTGTTGATTCTAATTATACTACTTTTTGTAATGGATTGGTTTATGGCATTTTGGACAATTTGGGTTGCAAACCTATATACAAGATCTCAAGGGGCATATCTCAAAGAGATCCTAAGGCCTTTGGAATTCAAGGCCAATACAAAGATTAACCATAATTGGGGAGATTGGTATCTCCATAGCACATGTATAGTCTTCAAGGTCTGTGGTGCTTTGGTGCAGCCACATTGTTTGCCCATTTATGTTTCAAACAAGCTTGTATTTATGGAAATTTTGTGGCAAATGATGGAAAATGGACATAATGGATAAGGAGCACTTTAGAGGTGCAAAGAAAGGGTCATTCATCCCCAGAAAATTTTCTTTCTCTCATTTTAGGGTCACATCAAAAGAAGGTTTTGATAATTTTGCAAATATGTTGAAGGCATATAGAATGAAAGTTGAGAGGGCTAGGAATTGTGACCCTAAAGGATTTATTGACAAAGAAAGAAAGGATAGGAGCAGATTTGGGTTCCAACATCAATTTTTGTACACTGATGATGTAATCAAGAATTTGGCATCTGATGTAGAGGTAAATGAAAGAAAACAAGCATGGTTGCATATTAATAAGGTTGAGGAGACCAGATTTAAGGCGAATCCATTATCTATGAGACTCTATGCTCAAATTTAGGATCCCTTTGAGAAATTCATGAAGATGTTGGATGATTATAAAAATGGCATATTCATGAATATGCAAAGGTTGGCTAAGTAAACAACAAAGAAGATGGAGGAGCATATGGCTAGGATCCAAAGCCTGCCTTCTCAATCTGCTACCCAAGGTTCTCAAGTTAAGCCAATGGAAATTGAGGAAGTGCCAGTTGATCATCCTCTTGCTGAGTATTTTGTTGAGACTGGGGAAGAACATACAATGGAGGAACAACATGTTGAGCATGTTCCTAGTGAAGAAGTGCATCAAAAATTTCCATCCCCCAAGTAAATGATGTAATGCATCCTTATGTTCCTTCTAGTAGAATTGTGACCATTATGTATGATGAAAATAATATTATTGATGATGATATCAGGCTAAAGGCCTATAAATAATTCATGGATGATGAGTCCTTTGTCCAAGCAAAGGAGTTTAAAGAATTTTTAACTTGGGTGAAAGTTATGTTGAGGCATTTATTTCTAGAGAGCAATATGGCAATAAAGTCTTTGGCTCTAGTTTCAGCCCAAGGTTGCACACATTAGCAATTCGGTCAGTACATGTTGCAATGCTCATTATAGATACTACAAAAATTGCCTAGGAAAGATATGATCAACTTTTGAATAAGTTTATCAAGATGCAAGAGGAATACAATAAAATTAAAGTAAATTCTACACAGGAGAAGTTGGCAACACCTAAAATCAAAGCCCTTCCACCCCTACCTCCATACAAGATAAAGAGACATTGTCTCTCAAAATCAAGAGATTGAAAGAAGAATTGGAGATGGCAAGAGAGAATGAGCAGAAAGCCAACAAGGAAACCAAAAAGGTGGTGACTAATATCATTGATGACATCTTGGGTCATGGGATTGCTTGCATACTCCATAAGCTTGATAATACATGGAATGTGTACAAGAATATTCATGAAGCTTACAAGAAACATTCTAAGACTTATGAGAACTTTCAAAATATCGAGCAAATGGAGTACAAGAGCTCATGCGTTGAAGGAGATGATGAAGAATAAGGTGATCCCACAATAGTGGTTTACAATTTTTGGCCAAACTGGACATTGAACTGGATTTTTTTAACTAAATCTTCACTTTCATGCACCTATAGTAGCTAAACCATGAGGAATTTGAAGATGATGCAAGCTACTGATTTGTGACATTTTGTTTATAGATTCTAAATATATTTTTTTCAAAAAAATTTGAATCAAATTGCACTATATTTTCCATCTCCTTCGAAAACTAGTTTTTAACAATAAACATTATTTTTAAAGAGTGATGTCACTGGCTAACACAACTTTTTTTTTATGAAGGATAAAATTATATTTTTTTTGAATTTAGATTCGTAAGTACGATATCTAGTGCATGGAATTGGTTTCATAGCATTTCATTGAATATATTTTTTCTTAATTAAGTTTCAAAGTCAAACCTTTTACAATTTAGACATGATTCACTAGCTAAAACATAACCTTTTTTGTATGGATCGAAATTCAAATTTTTTTATTTTGCTGGATTAAGGACATCAATATCTAGTGCACTGATATTTTTCACAAAAAAATTTGATAATCTGTTATTTTTCCACATGTGCAGAACAAAGAGCTTGATTTTCAGTGAAAAACCTATGTTTAATCAAACTAAAAAGAAATAATAATAAAGCCAAAACATATTAAAATTATATTTGATGGATAGCTTGTTCTGAGGACTACCATCATCTAGTTGGGTCTATGAAGTCTCCTCCATTTTCATCCTCAACCCGAGCTTCGAAGGGAAAATTTTACAGAAATTTGGTGCAAGAGGGGGTGAAGGGGAAAAGGAGAGGTTCGCTCGAACCCCCCTTCGAGTGAACCCCCCTTGACCTTTCAAACGAATGGGAGTTTTCTCGAAGGGGGGTTCGAGCAAACCCTCTTTTTTTCAAAATTTATCTTTGTTTTTATTCTGAAAAACGTGAAAAATGAGGGACCCATCATTTAATAGGGTTTGCTCGAACCCTAAGTTCATTTGAACCCCCCAAAACCCAAAAGTTTCTTCATGGGGGCATTTTTTTGCAATTTTCCTTCTTCAGCGGAATTGTAAACTAGTTTTTTGGGATCACCCAACATGGAGAGTGATCTTGAAGCACCTCCCAATTTGCCTCAATTATTACAAGCTATTAGATTATTGGGAGAAATATCAACCTTCCAAAGTAAGTTGGATATACAGTTCAAGAGAAAGCTTAAGATGTTTAGGAATATGGAGATTAATGGAATACCTCAAATACTCAATGAGGCAAGTGAGCTCAAAGATTTTGCAAATTAGAAAAAAGAATTTGGGAGCATTGTCTCATCCATGTCTGTTTTTATCTACAAAGAAGGGAAAGTTGTGAGAGCACAAAAATATACTAGGGGGGGTGGGGGTGAATCAGTATATTAACAAATTTTTACCCTCTCAACTTTTATCAACTTTAAGCTCTAACACAATATCAACTATGTAAGAATATAACAATATGAACAAGTTGACACCAAGATTTTATGTGGAAACCCTTACAGGAGAAAACCACAGTACAAATTATGTACTTTATAATAAAATAGGTTTACAATGGTAGTAGGCACCAACCTACTAAAGGCACCAATCTCTTAATAAATTATGTAGGCACCAACCTACAAGGAGCACCAACTCCTTAACATGATTTAGTAGGCACCAACCCACAAGGAGCATCAACTCCTTCTTGCAAGGCACCAACCTTGACTAAAAATTCAAATGCAGAATATGATCTTTCAATAGATTTGTTCTTTGCTTCAATTTATCCCTTCTTTGTGATGAATGTTATTCCTTTAAACTCACACGAGATATTTTTGCACTTCTATACTCAAACTCTACACTCTCTTTCTTCAAATCTGATCCAAACTATGTACGACTTCTTCACACAAAACTGGTCATAATCATAGCACCAACTTCTCATAGTTTTTTTGCCTTGAGATCTGCCCAAATTTGTCCTCTATCTCTGCATAGACACCTATATTTTTGCTTAAACTCATCCTTTATCTCTGCTAGATCTTCTTCTTTTATATCAGCAAACTCTTCTCACAAACCTACCATAAACTCTTCTCTTAAATTTGTATTTATACTTCTTTTATATTTGCATGTATATCTTTCAAATATTACTTTTATTCTTCACATTCATCACACACATATCTTCTTAATATAAATTAGATTTTCACTTCATAGTGTTGCTCCTTCTCTTCCTTATCACTAAGAAAAATATCTCTTATTGCTTGCTTTTATTCACACAATCTTCAATAAATCTTTTGTGATACTTCTCACAATTCCATCTTCAAATCTGAATATAAACTTCCTAAAAATCAGATCTTCTTGTACTTGGATCTGTTGGTGTCTTTATGATATTATACTTTCTCACACACACACTTGCAAATCTGATTTGAAACTCCTATATATATGTTGTTCATAAATTGTAGTCTTTGATGAAGGAACATGTCTTTCAAAATCTGTTGTAGTACCCTTTACAAATCATACCTCCTCGGATTAATAAACTTTAAATGAATCATTAAATCATACCTCTTTATGTTTGACTTGTTTTGAAATCGTACTCTTTCCAAGACAAATCACTTCCTTTAAAATAGTAATCGCACCTCTTGTTAAATGACCACTTCTCTTTATTAATCTTTCAAAACACAAATTGCATCACTTCATATGTTTTGTTTTTACTTGCTTTTGATGAATTGCACCTCTTGACTAAAATGATATCATCAATCCATGAGTGAATCGCATTCTTTCATAAGTGAATCATACCATTTCGCTTTTTGAAAATCTGACTTAAGTATTATTAGTTTTTGTTTGGAAGATCACACATTTTAGTTAACAACATTATTTACATGCTTCATTAGAATTGCATTATAAAATCGCATTATATACAACGATTACTTCTTTGACTAATGATGAGACTAATTATTTTTAAGGATATCACATGAGATTAATTCTTTTTAAGGATCATCAATAATTGGATTTACGACCACGCCTTTTCTTCATATTTGCATTTTGAATCAGTTCATTTGAGTCTTCACCTTCAGAAAAGAGACTCATTGATGTTAATACCATGTCCTCCTCTTTGCAGAAAACCAACGTGAAATGTCTTATGATCATGTTTATTAAATTTGTGACTTTATCATCATGATGCCTTGTCTAATCCAATCGATGCACTTCATAAAATAGGATAGTTGTTGTGTGAACTGCCTGATCTCTTTATTGTTCTAGTGATCTGTTTATGCACTTTGATTAAATGCATTACTAAATTGATTATGTCTTATACATTACTAAATGTTGTCTTCTTTAAATTTGTTCATCACTGTTTGTGTAATAAAATCTGGTCTTCAATATTAAATGTTGTCTTCTTTAAATCTATTCATCACTGTCTATTTGATGCTTATAAATAGCCAAATCATCTTTGATTTAACATTCATATCTTCATGAGTAGTTTCCCATATAATCGTTGCTGCTCATGACTTTAGTGTGATCTTGAAATCTACTTTCAAATGTGTTATCTTCAGTCATGCTTAATGTCCTCGTTCTATCTTGACATCAATGACAATATGAACCTTCTACCTTCTCAACTTGACATCAATGGCAATATTTCCAAGTTGAGTATGCATAATTGGATAATTCTTTCTAGATGTTTTGTTTAAAATGGAAATTAACTTGGATGTGTTTGTAAAGGAGGTCGGAGACATAATAGATGCAAGGTACAACGCGCACAATTCAAAGGTACAGAAGTTGTTTACAATTTAGTGCCCAGCAAAGGAGGAGTACAACACATGGCTTGAAAAGTTTACAGATTAAACCTTTGATATGACAAAGTTTAAAGTTTCTCCTCCTAAACTTGAAAGTTGTTGGTTATTGTGCACTGATGTGGAATCTCTTTGTCTTTTTCTATTTTATGCTTCGTGTCATGAAGTTTTGGAAGCAAGTGAAGATGAGGTAAAAGGAATTTTTGGTTCGATGTACAACTATCTTCTTCGACAAAGTGTCTTTTGGAAGGCAAGGTATCTTCTCCAACAAATCAAACAACTTTTTTCTTTTATGGAATATTCTCCCCACAAACAATTGTGGTCCTTTTCTTGTAATGTATTTGAATTTCAAATGAAAAAGTGGCATGTGCAATTGACCCAAAGCTTGTTGCTCCCTTATTTTATAAAAGGGAGTTCATGACCATTTACATGTATCTTTTGGGGAATTTTGTAATGAAAAATGTAGGAGAATAGAGTTCAAGTCATTTCTAGGTTATTGAGCCTCAATTTTTGTAACTTGTAAGATTTGTATAATAGTACTAGCATTTTATGAAATACAATGGCATAATTTTGAAGCCAATTGTCTCCTATTGTATGCTTTGCACAAATTATAATTGAAATAGATCAAAGATCATTCAATTTTTCTCCACTTTCTTTCCTATGGATGTGTGTTTCTACTAATGCTCTTATTCAAAGAATGAGTTGAAAGCTTTAATGGGAATGTAGGTTTGTGTGAATGTATGTGGGGATTTGATAAGTAGAGTTGGTTAAGAAGCTTGAGTATAATATTCTAATACAATATTGTAGATCTCTTTAATGTTTAGGTGAAAAGTTGCTTTAAAACTTCAATTGCATTGATTTCAACTCATCTACCCTAGGTTAAGGCATTGATCTTTTACCATTGTGTTTAATTTACAACTCCAAGGTCAATCACTAAAAATACTTTCAAATTTTAAATTCAGTTGAAAATGTTTGTTGAATTGAAGCCTTATTTTATTTTATTGCTTTAAATATGTTAAATGTTTGAAAGATAATGTCAGATCATTTCATTGTTCATAATCATCAAGCAAATCTACATAGAAAACATATGTTATTTATAGTATTTGTGATAATTGGCATAGGATATTAATAAATATTGTCGGGGATCACCCTCCCAAGTTTTGCAAAACCTAAAGTGTAGAGGGAAAGTTATTTCAACTTTCACCTATTCATTGATCAATCCCTCCAACTAACTAATAATTAAAAATGGAAAAATCATAGGTTATTTGTGAGATTTGGTTGATAATTAAAAACCACCAACACCAATGATTAAGATGGGTTAGTCCTACTGATATTATACCAAATATTTCTTATTTTCTTTCTTCATTCACTAGAGAATCCATGGCCAAGTTGGAAAAATGGTATAGGGAATTAAAGCTCCTAAATTAATAGATCAATTGATAGGTGAAGACTCATAATAAATTGACATACACATTAAATGTACTTCATGTTAATTAAAATGCTCATGATGAATAAAATTGAATTTGTACACCCCATTTATATCATCAATGCGCATGTAGTATAATTTTATATTTTTTTCCAATATCATTTGTCATGAGTTCGCATATGTCAATACCTTGGAAAAATAATATAGTGAAAACTTAGGCTATGTAGATTGAAAATTTTGATGTGGAACCTAGACTACTGAAATAAGACAAGATAAGAGTTCAACAAAAGTAGAACAAGATTTATGGCCATAGGTTTAATGAATTTAACTAAAGTTATAGACAATCTCCTCCTACCATGTAATCCTATACATGGTATTTTGGAATGAATAAAGAAAATACTATGGATCTATACTGTACAAATGTTTATAAGAAATTATGCATTTAGATATCAGCCACAAGTCTTAAGATTATAAACATGAAGCAACATCTATGATTCATTACAAAAAGGTAAGATAAAATGATCAATGTTGCTAAAGAAAAGTTGTTGAGCTCTACATATCATTTGATTATACATGTATTTAATTTATTTATTTTGAATAAAGAGGGTGAAAATTTATCACATCTAGAAAATCAATAGTACAAAGCAAATAGGGTCCAAAACAGACACCCAAAGAGAAAAACAAGAAACCCAAAACTAGCAAGCAACCACAAAAGGCCAAAACACTTAGCAAGACCAACAAGCAGGAAACATCATCCACCCATTTCCTCGATGATTAGCCAACAATACAAAGCAAATAGGCTCCAAAACAGATACCCAAAGAGAAAACCAAGAAACCCAAAACTAGCAAACAACCACAAAAGGCCAAAACACTCAGCAAGACCAACCAGCACGAAACATCATCCACGCATGTCCTCTATGATTAGCCTCTCTAGTTCATTGGAATAATCTAGGGATAATTGCTCCCAACCTTCAATCTTCCAACCACCAATTTGCTTAGAAGCCTATTTGGCCAAACCATTAGGGACCCTATTCCACTCTCGAGGGATAAGATTGAAACAAATAGACTTAAGCATGGAACTCAGTCGTAGAATATGCCTAACAACAAAGGCAAGTTTCCAATTAACCCCATCCAACTTCTGCTCCATCAACAAATTAACCATGATTTGAGAGTCAGATTCATAGATGAGCTTTCACCAACCAAGAGAACAACTCTCTTAGTATCAACCAAAAGCACCAAACCTTCTATGAAGTTGTTAGTTTGTTGCCCCTTATGAATGGAAAAGAAGAAAATGTCCTTACCAGAGCTATCTCTTCCAATACCACCAATCCCAACAAGCCCAAGTTTACCCTTTGACAACCATCAATATTGATCTTTAAAACACCCATTGAAGGAGGGGACCAACCACCTTCTTTTTGGTACAACATCATTTTTTAACATAAAAAGAGTCAAATGTTAGACCATGCAGGCCCAAGTTGTTCACATTATCCTCATCTCCCCTCTTCAAAGGAAAAGACAATTCACATGTAGCTTCCATAGTTTCCTAGATCATGCCAAACTCTTTACCAAACCTATTGAATCATCAACTTAATTCTTAAGAAAATCCTATGATTTGGCTCAAGCCAAATCTACCAGAGGATGAAAGTAGGCTCAATATTTCAAACAATCTAGAGGAAAGAAGCCTTTATCGGAGGCCTCCCTAGACTACTCTAGAATTCAATCAGTGAGGAGGCATAAACACAAGGATGTCTCCAAATACCCCACCAAAGATGTCAAAGAAGCTTAGAAAAAAGGCATCAAAAGAACAAATGTGACAAATCCTCCTCATTGCAACCATAGAGATAACATACAAAAGGACCCTAAAAACCTCGCTTACGAAGATTATCCCTAGTCAAGCATCTATTTCAAGCTAAATTCCATAGAAAGTAGTTACACTTAGGCCAAGAGAACTTATTCCAGATATTTTCCACCATGAAACTTCTAAACCCTCGTACTTCCCAAAAAATAAGCTCCTAATAACCAATAGCCACCAAGTAGACACACTTGGGATTACGGTTCCAATAAAAAATGTCCCTTTCCCTGATTGAGCTAAAGAGGTGAAGAAAAAATCCTTCTAAAAATTTAGATCATTACTTGAGATATATGGAGAAATTAAAATTTTATGTCAAAAACAACCTAGACATAGTACTAGAAGGTCAATGAATAGAACTGCCAAGGAAATAATTGTTCATTTCAATAATCTTGATACATTTGATCAATCTCAGATGTTATCAATTGTACTTCTTAGTAACGAGCTAAAAGAGCCATTACAATTGTTAGGTGTAGATTAAGTATGAAAAGACGAAAGGTTCACACCTAGAAAAAGATGTTGAAAATGTTAAAAAAGGTTTAGGTTCCATTGAGAAATAATCTTGATTAGTAGATAAGGCCATTTCAAAAAAAGTAATGTTGACATCCATTTTAAGTTAAAAAATAGTCAAAAATAAATAAATCTCTTCACTTTCAACTGAGATTGGTTTCAGTAGAAACACACTAACACAACATGTAAAAGGAAGAAAGGCTTTAGATGATATTTCCTCAAAAGGAAATTGGACAATTATATGTAGACCTCCTCAATCTAACAGGATTGAAGATATTAGAAACTTGACTTCAAGTTTTTGGAATGATCATACTCATCCTTCATCAAATAGTAGAGATGTTATCAAACACAAGATTAGGCCCAATAATAATGAACTATATACAAAACACTAGTTAAACATAACACAACATGATATTATGTGATGTTTTTTTTTTTCAAATCCTCATATAAAAATTGGGCAAACAATGTTTGAAATGTTAATGCCATATTATGTGAAGGCACAAGGTTTTTGAAACTTTTGTGTTGCCATCGTATTGAATTTAATCTTTACTATCAGGTGTTTCAAAAGATTAGAGAAGAAAGTGATAGTTTTCAAAATGCACCTCCTAAATGGGCAAATCAATTCATAGCATTTATCTTATATGATAAATCAAATGATGATAATGCAACCAATCAAATAAACTATATAAAAAGACTTTGTGAAATATGTGGAAATCTAGCTAAAATACCTTTGAGAAACGAAAATATCAACCCAACAAATTTTGTAAATTGCAAGAGTTACAAGTACATAAAGTTTCAAACTAAAATTGGGAAAGAATTGATGAGGTTAGATTATGTAGAAGAGGAGATACCTATTGGAACATTTATGGAAAATTTTCATAAATTGATACAACCATACATACATCATGATTTTTTTAAATGACGAACACGATAGTTCAAATATTAAGAGATACTTTCCCACTTGGAATAGTTTTATCAGTAATCAACTTTGCAGAAAACTTTTCTTTTGTACGTCAAAAAGATATTCAATCACAATATTACTTTTCAAAGCAATATCACTATTATGTAGCAGTATATCCATATAACCTGATGATCCCATCATCTATAATTGCTCCTAAAGTGAATTCAAAACCTGGGATATATGATGCTCAACACTTGATGAAAGATCAATAGATGTATCTACCTCTACAGTAGTCGAATGATCTGTAGATGAATCAACATGTGCAACACTACCAGGGTGATGAGAATGTTGTGAATGACTTGTAGCTTGGTTGGATCTTAGATGTGAATTTCAAGCTCTACCCACATGTCCTCTAACCTCATGTAATGGGATCTTAAGCTTTGTTGTAATGAAAGCGTATGACTTCAATAGGTCCTATGACAAACAACTCATTGTACTTTGAAACATATAATCTTCTGTAAAACCATCTATATTTGTGGGTGGACACTTACGATAGCATAAGGATCAATAGCATGATCCGATGGTCTAGATCGTCTCAGATGACTCATCAAATATTTTCGCACACAATCAGAAGATATCATAAATATCACAACTGTTATATCAACAACACTGTCAATTGTTTTTGATAATCTAGTTTGTAATAGGCACCAAAGTTGGGGTGATAGCAGGAAAGCTCTCCCCAACCAAGGCTCGATAAGTTGGAGCATGTTGATATACTCAATAAGGGTCCCTAACAACAACCCCACCATGCTCTTGACCAAAATATGCTAGTAAGTCCAAGTAATTAACGTTGAGACCCAAATGAACCTCAGTGTACAATTATTATACAAAATATAAAGGAATTTGGTCGTTATTTGGATAACGATCATATGCTACAAGAAAACGTGGGTATATTAGAGAGGTCATCTAAGCATCAATACATCTAGTTACCTGATATGCCCTGACCTGAAATCTACTAGTCTAATATGGAAAACATTCTTATATGATGGTTTCTTTTGGGGTTAGGAGCTAAACTATTGCAAAAGAAATATTGCAGTTCAACTCCAAGTCCCAAAAAGAAACCATCAAATTAAAATATTTTTCGTATTACACTAGTAGATCTCAGATCGGGACATATCAGATAACAAGTTGTGTCGATGTTCAAATGACCCCTTTGATATACTTACTTTTTTTGTAGCACACGATTGTTATCCAAATAATGATAAAATTATTTTATATTTTACACAACAGTTGTACGTTAAAGCTCATTTTGGTTAAAGGCGCAGTATGATTATTAATAGGGACCCTTATCATTGAGTAGATTGATAGGCTCTAGCTTATCAGGCCTTAGTTAAGAGAGAGGTTGATTGATATCTCCCCAACCTTGGCACCTATTGCAAATCGGGTTGTCATTGCTTCAATTGACAATGTTGTTTATATAACAATTACAGAATCTAAGATATATTCCAATCATGTGGACAAATATTTGATGTCATCTTAGATTATTCAGACCATCAAATCATGCTACTAATCTTTATACTATCATGTGTGTCCCTTCACCTGCATGCATAGATGATCTTACAACAAACCATATGCTTCAAAGTACAACGAATTGTTTGTTGAATGACCTATTTGAGTCATATGCTTTCATTGTAGTTGAGTTTGTGATCTTATTACATGAGGTTAGAGGAATGTAGGTAGATTTTGTTGTTCACATCTAGGATCTAGCCAAGCTATAGGTCTTTCACAACATTCTCATCACCCTAGCAACACTACACATTGTGATCCACTTACAAATTGTTCAACTGTTGCAAAGACAAATACACATATTGATGTTTTTGCGAGTGTTGAAAATCATACATCCCAAGGCCAAGATTCAATTGAGGAGTAGTTGCAAATGATGGGATCGTCGGGATATATGGATATGTTGCTACATAATAGTGATCTACTTTGAAAAGTAATATTGTGATTGAATCTCTTTTTGATATACAAAAGAGTAATTTTTTATAAAGTCAAAGTCTACTCATAAAATTGTTTTATGTGGGAAAGTATTTCTTAATGTTTGAAACTGTTGTGTTTGCCACTTGGAAAAAAAAAGCATGATATATGTATGATTATATCAATTTACATATTTTTTTCATAAATGTTCCAATAGGTATCTCATCTTCTACATAATCTAACCTTGTTGATTATTTCTCAATTTTGGTTTGAAACATATGTACTTGTAACTCTTACAATATACCAACTTCGTCAGGTCGATATTTTCATTTCTCAAAGGCATTTTAGCAAAATTTCACATGTTTCACAAAGTCTTTTTATATAATTTATTTGATTGGTTGCATTATCATCATCTGATTTATTATATAAGATGGATGTTATGAACTGACTTGTCCATTTAGGGGATGCATTTTGAAAACCATCACTTTCTTCTCTAATATTTTGAAGCACCTGATAGTAGAGATCAAATTCAATATGATAATGACAACAAGATTCAAAAACCTTGTTTGTTTTCACATAATATAATTTTAACTTTTGAAACATTGTTTTTCCAATCTTTATATGAAGATTTGAATTACAAAACATCACATACATTTCATGTTGTGTTATGTCTAACCAATATTTTGTATGTAATTCATTACTATTGAACCCAATCTTGTGTTCGATAACATCTCTACCATTTGATGGAGGATGGATATGATCGTTCAAAAAAGTTGAGATCAAGTTCCTAACATCATCAATCCTGTCAAATCGAAGAACTCTACACACAATTGTCCAAAATTACCTTTTGAGGTACAATCATCCAAAACCTCTCATTTTCACATATTGTGCTAGTGTCTTTTTACTGAAACCAATCTTAGTTGAAAGTGAAGAGATTTGTCTTTTCTAGTCATTTTTCATTTAAAATAAATGTCAATGTCACTCTTTTTAAAATGGCTTTATCTGATGATCGAGATTGTTTCCAAATGGAACCCAAATCATTTTAAACATTTTCAATAGATTTTTTTAGGTGTGAAAATTTCCTCTTTTTCATACTTGAATCTACACCCTTCAATTGTAATTACTCTTTTAGCTCAATACTAAAAGGTACAATTGATAATATATGGGCTTGATCAAGTGTATCGGGATTATTGAAATGAACAGTTATTTTCTTTGTACTTTTATTCATTAACCTCCTACTAGTATGTCTATGTTATTCAGTATAAAATTTCAATTTATCTTATCCATTTCAAGTAAAGGATCTAAATTTCTAGAAGAATTTTTTTTGTTCACTTCTTTAGTTAGATTCATATGCTCATCCATGTTGGTAGAAGGTGGCGATCCTAACCCCTCTCCAACATCCATTGTTTGCACTTGGGCCTCATCCCTAACATCAACTATGTGTTCTTAGAATATATTTAACTACTTTTCAGTACATTTTTAAAAGCCTCCATAACAAATTACTAAAACTAATGTACATATATAATAACTAATAAATGTACATAAGATGTTATATTCAAGTTCACTATGACTTAGATTAAATGACAATTTTGTTTCCACTAAAAAATATATTTTTGAAACAATATTAAAAAATAGAAAAGAAAATATGCATACCTTGTTTTCGTCTATAATATCTTTGCAAGCTTTCTTCACGTAATCTTTCTACCTTTTTTTGTTGAATGCTTTAGTGTACTCTTATTTTGTTTTGTCCTTTTATTTCTCATCTTCTTTGTAAAATATGACTTGATAATTCCCCTCTCAAAGATTTTCTCTAAATTCTACCTTGTAGAACAAAAATACGAATTCATCTTGCTATATTGATTTTTGTTTTAACTTCCTATTTATATGTATCACAAAAAAAAAAAGAAAAAAAAAGGGTCAACTAGGCCTTCAAACGAAGGTCAACCGTTAAAAAATTTAATATTTTTTAATTTGGAAACCTTCATTTTAAAGTGGTTGTTGGTCTCTCATTGTGTGCCATATTAGGGTCTTCATTCAAAGACCCTAAATTTTCACCTTCCACCCTCCCTTGGCAATTTTCTATAGTTTTTAATCTTTCAAAGCTCAGGTTGAAGGTCCAAATGGAATCAACTTGACAAACCAAGTTGCAGGATTGTAATCCTTGAAACAAGTTTTCCAACAATTATAATCTTAATATATTTTGGTTTTATTATGATTTTTTTTTAGTTTTATTGAACATAGTTTTTTCACCGAACATCAAGTTCTATGTTCTACATGTGTAAAAATAGTAAATTAGTGAAAATAAATAAATAAAAATATCTACACACTAAATATTGATGTCCTTGTTCTAACAAAAAAATGAATTTTGATACATACAAAACAAGTTATGTTTGACGTAATACGCCTATGTCTAAATATAATTGGTTTGACTTCAAAACTTAATTAGAAAAAGTATTTAACAAAACATTATGAAACCAAATGCAAGTATTAGATATTGGTGTTACCAACCTAAATTCAAAAAAATTAAAATTTTATGTTTTATAGAAAAAAGTTATGCATGACGTAATACAAATCACTTTTTAAAAATGTTGTTTACTATTAAAAACTAACTATCAAATGAGTCACAAAAAAATACAATTTAATTCCAATATTTAAAATATATATTTAGAATCTATAAACAAAATCTCACATATTACTAGTTTGCATCATCTTCAAATTTCTAACAATTTAGCTACTATAAGTGTCAAAAAGTGGAGATTTAGTTCAAAATGTTGATTTGATATCAAGTTTGGTCAAAAAGTGTAACCAATTATTGTGGGATGACCCATACTTTGTTTAAGAGGTTTGACATTGATTATTGTGTGTGTGACCAAGTGGGTACTCCTACTAAGTTAAAAATATGGGTGAATATTCTTGTCCAAGTATATGGATATAAATAAGTTATGATCTAGTAACATGCAATTTCTTAAACTTTAGAAATTGAAACCCTATCAACTCAATAAAAAGGAAGTGTGGATTTGATGGTTATCAAATGAATTTTATTAAAAGACCTAAGTGTTAGTGTAGATTTTTATTTTCCTAGTTAGGTTATTTATTTTCTTATATCCTTAGGTTTTTTCTACACTTTAATTAAGTTTGCTTAGTTTATATAATGTGAGTATTATTGTGAGTGGGTGCAAAGTGTCAGCATCTTCCATGGGAGTTAGACTATGATCATACTCACCTTGTTAGTGTAAAAGGGGTACATTATCTAACTAGTTCATTCTTAACTAGTTCTCCACTAAAGTCCTATTCACACTAGTTTATCTTCACATAGGGATAAGGTGGTTGAGTCTTTAATGACATGAGTTGTCACAACTCGTAGGATGCCAACACTTGTGATAATCTGATTGTTTTTATCTCTCCCCTTGGCCTATATAACTAAGGTGTTTCCTTTGTAATCTTAATTCTTAAACTGAATATATCTTTGTTTTTGCATCAGGTTATAATGTTATTTTGCTTATCAAGCATTTGCATTTACTTTTGTGGAGATTAACTTTGTGTTGTTATTTTGATCTTGTATAATTTTCTTTCACAATTTCATATCTATTTATTTGCACTAGTTTTCTAGGTTATTCATCTTTTCATATTCTAACATAGTATTAGAGCAATTGTCGTGCAATATAGATTGAAGTTTCCTTATTTTAGAGTTTTTGAGAGGGCTAATAAGCTTTGTTACAATTTTCTTCAAAATCTTGTATGCTCTTCTCTTACATTTTCTTCTCTTACATTTTCGAACGATTCTCTGAAAAGATCCTGAAAATTCTGGAACTCATCTAGGTTGTTGCTAGTTTTTGCATGCACGTTATATATTTTGCAAAAATTAAATCAAAACGTTTCAACAGACCCCCTCTCCGTTGATAGTTGTAGATTTGAAGGCAGTTTTCAAAGGCTTCATTCTCACTCATACTGGCTCTGTTTCTCAATATTTTTTTATTATTATTTGGGCTATTTTCTCATGCCCTTTGACCAATGCAAGTGTGTATTGGTTTTGATGTAGTGATTTTTCAAAAACTACATATTCTCACTCGTGACATTGCACAATTTTCATTTTGAGAATTTCAGAGACTCATAACTTTCTCATATATTCTCGGATTGAGGTAATTCTTTTTTTGAAAGTGGATAATTTTTTTAGTAGATCGTAGTGGTATTGTCAATTTCACTTGGATTAGCTCTAGTTTTATACATTCAACATACACCCAATGTGTGAGAATTTTGTAAAGTATTATTGCCAGTGGAAGTTATAAATGCACTAATTATAAACTGTCAAATCATATTTTCTTGGGGGATTCTTTGTTTGAGTTAAAAGGCAAGGTTGTTTTGTGTATGTTATCTTCCTTTCAGCATCTATTTTCTACATTTCTTCATCATGGATCAAACAACAGTACACATATTAATTTTTTACAACTACTTTGAGTGGAAATCATGCATGACAATCTACTTAAGGAAAGCTGGATTACACAGGATATCAATGAGACTTGAAACTGAACCTGCTAAAGAAGATAAGTCTAAGTAGTTTAACAAATGTGATGAGGCCTATAAAACATTGTGTTTGTTTGTTTCTCCTAATTTACTATTCCACATTGAGTCTTTGAATTTACCAAATGAAATTTGAACAAAGCTAGAAACATTATTTGGCACATAAGATTCAATGAGGGGTCATATGTTGGAAAATGAACTAATTAGTTTAAGTCCAAGCAATTTTAGCACAATTCAAAAAAAAATACAAAATTAAAATCACTAAAGGCTATAGTTAAAACAATACGATATTGATAAGAAAGACGAACATCTAATTCTTAGTATTCTCTTTAAACTAAGTTCAAAATATTGTATTTGTTTTTACCTTATATGCTACTAAGGGTGCACTTGGGACACAGTTCACTATGCCATCTTTGAATGATTTCACTATCTCTCTCACACTGGAACAAGATAAGTTAATCCAAATGGGCACTCTTAAATCCTCTAAGTCACATGCCTTGACTATCAACCAAGGTACAAAAAAACAAAAAAGACAAAGTAGTAACAATAAGAATAAAAAATAAAAGAATAACAAGTAGAAAAATATCAGATTCTAGTTACTTCAAAAGCAACCAATGAGACTCAATCTTCTAAGGGCGAAAATCCTAAGAAAGATAAGGTCAAATGTGCCTATTGTAAGAAACTCAGTCATGATGAGCACAAGTGTTTGAAGAAACAAGTGGATCATTTGACACAGTCTTGAGAAAAATAATCTCAGTGTTCCTAACAAAGTTCAAAGGAGGGTTCTCACAAGGCCAAAGACAATAGTAAGGGGAAAGAAAATGAAAAGGCCCTTGTAGTTGTTGTTTCTCCACCATTCACATGGGTTCTTGATTCATGTGCTTCACACAACATAACTTCAACTAAAGATAAAATTGAATCTATGGAGCCATGTTCTATGCCTTACATTTTGATGGGTGATGACACTCCACTTGAGGTATGTGGAAGAGGGTCCGTTAATATAGGGAATGGCACATTTCATGATGTTCTTTGTGTGTCCTTATTATCAACTAATCTCCTATCTGTCTATCAAATCACTCACACAAGTAAAGGTAGGAGAGTTGAATTTATTCATGATTTAGTGGTGATTTATGAGATGCAAAATGATTCTACAATTGTAGTTGGGAGAGCAGATCATCAATCTTAACTTTATTTGTTCTCTCACTTTGTTCTCGATCCCCCCTCGATTGTTCTACTCACTCATTCAGACGATCTGATTAATTTATGGCATCAGCGGTTTGGACATTTGAACTACCATTATTTGCATAAGCTCAACAAACAAGATATGGTTACATGATTGTTTACAGTTCGCTTTTCTAAAGGTGTTTTTCATGGTTGCATTTTTGGAAAACATCCTAAAAAGAAGTTTGACAAAGGCAAAACTTCGAGAGCCTCACATCTTTTGGAGTAAGTACATAGTCATTTGGCAGGCCCATTTCCACAACCATCTTTATGTAAAGCTCGATATGTTTTGACATTCATTAATGATTTCTCTAGGTACACCATTGTGAGTACCCTTGATGTAGTGAAGAATATGCTTAGTTGCTTTCTAGTGAAGCTCATGTGGCTCATGCATGAATCGAGAGACCATGCCTACTGCATATGAAATGTCAAGCCTCATATGAGTCAAATAGATGAGACTACCAACAAGTTGATACAAAGTGCCATCAACCAAGGGTGAAGAACACTTAGCCTCAAGTTTGATCCCTGATAAAAATGGAGTTGGTACAGGATTACAATCAGCCATGTGAAACCTCTAAAGCATGTCAAGTGCATACTTAGACTGTGCAAGAGTGATTCTTGAGGAAGACTGAGTAATCTTGATCCCTAAGGGGTAGTGTAACAATCCCAAGTCTGACATCAAAAACTGATCATGAAGGGCAGTTTTCACTACTCGAATGGTGGATGAGTGACTCCATGTGATCAACAAGTCATCAACATAAAGAACCAAGAAGGTGTGAGTATCATCCTGCTACAGTATATAGACATTAGGATCAAAATGGCATTGAGTGAACCCCACCGTCAGAAGGGAGTCCATCTTGGTGTACTAAGCTCAAGGGGCTTGTTTGAGGCCATAGATAGACTTCTGAAGACGACAAACAAGTGAAGAATTTTGAACAAACCCATGTGGATGCTCCATGTATATCTCCTCTTGAAGATCACTATGAAGAAAAGCACTCTTCACATCCATCTAATGAACATCCCATCTATGTGTTGCAGCTATGGCAAGAACAAGTCTAATGGAATTCATTTTGGCGACTGGTGCAAAAGTCTCAGAGTAGTCAATCACTAAAACTTGGGAAAATCCTTTGGCAACCAAGTGAGTCTTATGCTTGTCAGTCGACCCATTTGTTGCATATTTTGTTTGATAGACCCACTTGCATCGAACAAGTTTCCTTCCTATAGGAAGTGGGACAAGATCCCAAGTGTGGTTCCTCTCCAAGGAACTAAACTCTTCTTGCATGGCTACATCCCACTCAAGGACACCAAAAGCTTCCTAAAAAGTATATGGATCGAAAGTTGAAGCAAGAAAGGCATGTGGAGCATCTTGAAACTATGACCTTGTTCTCCTGTGATTTGATGGATCCCCTACCCAATCACCTACTAATTGCAAAGTATAACAAGCCCAAAGAGGCCCTATGGCTGGAGGAGGAGAATCATCATCCTCTGAAGACGAACTGTGTGCATTCTTATGATCACTATCATCATCTGAAGTGGAGGAAGAAGACTACTCATCATGATTTGAAGTGTTATGAACCTCTGAAGAACTATCATCATGATACAAGGACTCCAAGATAATGGTGGTAGGAGAAGTGTCGAGAGGACTGGAAGTACTCTCCTCAAATTGAACACTCCTCTCAATGAACAACTCATGTGTGGTAGGATGACGAAGCCTATAGCCTTTGACATCATCTAGGTAACCAACAAATATGCAAGACTTGCTCTTAGGATCCATAGCCTTACATTTCTCTACTGGAATGTGAGCCCATGCATTAGAGCCAAACACTCGAAAGTGTTTAACTAATGGTTTTTGATTGGTCCAATCTTGAAAAGGAGTTACACCCTTCACATCTTTGTGGGGAACACGGTTCTCGATATAACATGCACAATTAATGGCTTATGTCTAGAAAGGTGGTGCCAAAGACTTAGAGTGAATCATATAATTAATAGTCTCTTTCAAAGAACGATTCTTTTGTTCTACAACTCCATTTTGCTGAGGACTATAAAGCACAATATTGCACAAATATGTGGTTGACATATTCCCCCATTATCTGTACATACAACTTTGATAGATTTTTTAATTTGTTTCTCTGCAAAAGCCTTATACTCCAAGAATGAATTAAAGACTTCAGACTTTTGCTTGAGAAAAGTACACAATGGTGTACCTGGAGAAATCATCAATGAATGTCAAAACATATCGAGCTTTACTAAAAGATGGTTGTGGAAATGGCCCTGCCAATCACTATGTACCAACTCTAAAAGATGTGAGGCTCTCCAAGTTTTGTCTTTGTCAAACTTCTCTTCAAGATGTTTGCCAAGAATGCAACCATGACAAACACCTTTAGAAAAGTGAACTATAGGCAATCCTATAACCATATCTTGTTTGTTGAGCTTCTACAAATAACAGTAGTTTAAGTGTCCAAACCATTAATGCCATAAATTACTCACATCATCTGAATGAGTGAGTAGAATAGTCGAGGGGGTATCGAGAATAAAGTGAGAACAAATAAAGTTGAGACAGGTGATCTGCTCTCCCAACTACAACTGTAGAATCATTTTGCATCTCATGAATCACCACTGAATCAAGAGTAAACTCAACTCTCTTACATGTACTTGTGTGAGTGATTTGATAGATAGATAGGAGATTAGTTGATAATGAGGGCACACAAAGAACATCCTAAAATGTGTCATCCCCCATATCAACAGACCCTCTCTCATATACCTCAAGTGGAGTGTCATCACCCATCAGAATGGAAGGCATAAAACATGGCTCCATAGATTCAATTTTATCTTTAATTGAAGTCATGTGGTGTGAAACACTTGAATCAAGAATCCATGTGGATGGTGGAGAAGCAACAGCTACAAGGGTCTTTCCCTTTCATTTCCCTTTACTGTTGTCTTTGGCCTTGTGAGAACCCTCCTCTGAACTCTGTTTGATGGAATTAGGAACACTGAGTTTATTCTTCTCAAGAATGTGTGTCAAATGATCCACTTGTTTCTTCAAACACTTGTGCTCGTCATGAATGAGTTTTTTACAATAGGCACATTTGACCACCTCTTTTTTAGGCTTATCGCTTTTATAAAATTGGGTCTCATTGGTTGTTTTTGAAACAACTAAAATATGATCATTTTTCTCCTTGTTATTCTTTTGTTTCTTATCCTTATTGTTACTAATTTGTTTTTTTGTTCTTTTGTACCTTGGTTGACAACCAGGGCATGTGACTTAAAGAATTTAAGAGTGCGCATCTAGATTAACTTATCTTGTTCCCAGGTGAGAGAGATAGCGAAATCATCCAAAGATGGCATAGTGAACTGTGACCCAAGTGCACCTTTAGTAGCATAGAAGGTAGAAATAAAGACAATATTCTTCACTTAGTTTAAAGAGAATATTAAGAATCAGTTGTTCATCTTTCTTATCAATACCACATTGTTTTAACTATAGTCTTAATGATTTCAATTTTGTAAAAAAAAAAAAATTGTATTGAAATTGTTTGGATTAAACTAATTGGTTCATTTTCTAACATATGACTCCTCATTGAATCTTGTGTACCAAATAGCGTTTCTAGCTTTGTTCAAATTTCATTTGGTGAATTCAAAGACTCAATGTGGAAAACTAAATCAGGAGAAACAGACAAACATAATGTTTCATAGGCCTCATCACATTTGTTAAACCACTTAGGCTTATCTTCATCTTTAGCATGTTTAGTTTCAAGTCTTATTGTTATCCTATAAAACTTAGTTTTCCTTAAGTAGATTGTTATGCATGATTTCCACTCAAAATAGTTGTAAGGAGTTAATATGGGTACTGTTGTTTGATCCATGATGAAGAAATGCAAAAAAAAATGTTGAAAAGAAGAAAACATACACAAGACAACCCCCCCTTTTAACTTAGACAAAGAACCCCCCCAAAAAAATATGATGACACTTTATAATTAGTGCATTTACAACTTCCACTAGCAATAATACTTAGTGGTCTTGATCTCAATGCTTTACAAAATTCTCACACATTGGGTGTATGTTAAAAATATAAAACTGGAGCTAATCCGAGTGAAACTAACACCACTACGATCTACTCGAAAAATCATGCACTTTCAAAAAAATAATCACCTCAATCTGAGATCGTATTAGAAAGTTATGAGTCTCTGAAATTCCCAAAACGAGAATTATGCAATGTCACAGGTAAGAATCTACAATTTTTGAAAAAACACTGCATCAAAACCAAAAAATGTCTACATTGGTGTAAAGAGCACGAGAAAATAGCCCAAATCAATAAAAAAATGCTTGAAAAACGGAGTCAATATGAGTGATAACAGAGAGTTCAAAAACTATCTTCAAATCTGCAACTGTCAACAAAGAGGGGGTCCGTTGAAACATTCTGATTTAGATTATGCAAAATATATAGCCTATATGCAAAAACTAGCAATGACCCAGATGGTTTTTTCTGTTTTAAACAAAACTCAGATAGTGGATTTTCTTTAAATTGTATAGAAAATGTGGATCTAATGTAAAATAATGCTCCCAGCAGCAAAAAAAAAAAGACCCTAAAAATGGAAAAACGGTCTATAAAGGCTCAATCAGCTACCTAAGTCAAGCAAAGGCCTGCTAAAACGTGCAATTTTAATAGGATCTTCATAAATCCTTTCAGGTTCTTCAAATCGTTTGAAAACATAAAAGAAGAGCATACAAGATTTTGAAAAAAATTGCAACAAAGTTTATTAGCTCCCCCTAAAAAAAAAAAACTCTCAAATAAGGAAACTACAATCTATATTGCACTATAACCGCTTTGATACCATGTTAGAATCTAAAAAAATGAATAACCCAGAAAACTAGTGCATATAAATAGATATGAAATTATGAAAGCAAATGACACCAGATCAAAATAGCAACACAGAGTTGGTCTTTACGAGAGCAATGCAAATGCTCTAGAAACAAAATAGCATTATGAGGATGCAAAAAACAAAGATATATTCAGTTTAAGAATTGAGATTACAAAGTAAATGTCTTGGTTATATAAGCCAAGAGGAGAGATAGATGAAACTAGATTATGACAAGTGTTGGCATTCTATAAGGTATAACAACTCATGTCATTAAAGGTTCAACCACCTTATCCCTATGTAAAAATAAGTTAGTGCGAAGACGACTTTAGTGGAGAACTAGTTAATAATGAACTAATTAGATAAAATACCCATTTTACACTAACAAAGTGAGTATAGATAGACTAATGGGAAGAGCCCACTACAATAGCCTAAAATAGGCAAGTATAACTCTCATGGAAGATGTTGACAACTTACATCCACTCACACTAATACTCACATAATATAATCTAAGCAAGCTTAATTAAAGTGTAGGAAAAACCTAGAAATATAGGAAAATAAATAACCCAACTAGGAAAATAAAAACCTACACTAACACTTAGGTTTTTTAATAAACTTCATTTGATAACCATAAAACCCACACTTCTTTTTTATTGAGTTGATAGGGTTTCGACCTCTAAAATTTAAGAAATTGTATGTTACTAAATTATAACTTATTTATATCCATACACTTGGACAATAATATTCACCCATATTCCTAACCTAGTAGGAATACCCACTTGTCACACACAATAATCAATGTCAAACCTCCTATACAAAATATGGGTCATCCCACAATAATTGGTTACACTTTTTGGCCAAACTTGACATTAGAATCAACATTTTGAATTAAATCTCCATTTTTTGATACTTATAGTAGCTAAATTATTAAGAATTTGAAGATGATGCAACCTAGTGATATGTGAGATTTTGTCTATAGATTTTCAATATTTTTTTTAAACGTTAGAATTAAATTGTAATTTTTTTGTGACTCTTTTGATAATCAATTTTTAATAGTAAACATTTTTAAAAAGTAATTTGTATTATGTCATACTTAACTTTTTTCTATAAAGGATAAAATTTCAATTCTTTTATTTAGGTTGGTAACATCGATATCTAATGCTTGCATTTGGTTTCATAATGTTTTGTTAAATATTTTTTTTCTAATTAAATTTTAAAGTCAAAATAATTATAATTTAGACAAAAACATATTACGTCGAACATAACTTGTTTTGTATGTATCAAAATTCATTTTTTGTTGGAACATGGACATCAATACCTCATGTGTAGATATTTTTATTTATTTATTTTCACTAATTTACGACACTTTGTAAAATATTTGTTGATGGCACTTTGTATCAACAACTTGTTGGTAGTCTTGTCCATCTGACTCATATGAGGCCCGACATTTCATATGCAGTAGGCATGGTCTCTCGATTCATGCAGGAGCCACATGAGCTTCACTTGAAAGCAACTAAGCGAATTCTTCACTACATCAAGGGTACTCACAATTATGGGATTCATTATACAATGGGCATGGATTTTGACTTGGTGGGACACAAAGATTTAGATTGGGCAGGTGGTTCTCAAGATCGAAAGTCTACTTCAGGGTATTACTTCTCCCTTAGTTCTGGTCGAATTTGTTGGTCGAGCAAGAAGCAGTCTGCAATTGCTCTTTCATCTACATAAGTTGAGTATCGGGGAGAAATTAATGCTGCTACTGAGGCCATCTAGCTTTAGAACATTCTCATTGAGTTTGGCATTCCCTTCCGGAAGCCCATAGTCATCCATTGCGACAACCATAGTGTAATTTAGATATATCACAATCTGATCCATCATTAGTGAACCAAGCACATGAAGATCCACATGCACTACATTCAGGAGCCGATTCACAATGAGATCATTGATCTCAAGTACTGTCTGACATCACATCAGACTGCAAACATCTTCACCAAACCCTTCACTGAGAGCAAGTTCCTTCATTTGTGAGCTTTGCTTGGGGTGTTGGTGTCATCCATGGGAGGAGCTACTTAGCCCTTTTCTTTTTTCATCTATCTTTTGGAGAGGAGTTTTGTCCCATTGGGTTTTCTCCTTTGTCCTTTTTGTTAGAATCTAAAAATCCTTTTAACCATTCAAGTGTCCAAACCATCTTTCATACAAAGGCACTACAATAGACTAAGATAAAAAGGACATCTTTTATGGTGAAAAAACAATAGCTACAAGGGCCTTTCCCTTTACTTTCCCCTTACTATTATCTTTGGCTTTGTGAGAACCCTCCTCTGAACTCTATTTGATGGAATCAAGAACACTAAGATTATTCTTCTCAAGAATGTGTGTCGAATGATCCACTTGTTTCTTCAAACACTTGTGCTCATCTTTCTAAATTCTAACAAAAGCCTTGTACTCTGAGAATGAATCAAAGACTTGAGACTTTTGTTTGAAAAAGTACACAATAGTGTACCTAGAGAAATCGTCAATGAATGTCAAAACATATCGAGCTAAACTGAAAGACGGTTGTGGAAATGGCCCTACCAAATCACTATGTACCAACTTCAAAAGATGTGAGGCTCTTTCAAGCTTTGCCTTTGTCAAACTTCTCTTCAAGATATTTGTCAAGAATCACCACTAAATCAGGAGTAGACTCAACTCAATAAAAGGGAAGTGTGGCTTTGATGGTTATTTTGTGTTAATACATATTTATCTACTCAACTCAATAAAAAGAAAGTGTGGTTTGATGGTTATCAAACGAAGTTTATTAAAAGACCTAAGAATTTGGGATTTTCTATTTACCTAAACCAAACCACCTTAATATTACAAGATAATCCTTCACAACTGAATTATTTCATTTTCTAAAGGCTTGAACTTCTTACTATAAAGAGGAAGATGGTGTATATTCTTACCTTAATGTATATTCTTTATATATTATGAACTAGGAATATGATTACCTAATCTGAGTATTGGATTATGGTTGCATAATAATTTTAAAAATGAGGACTTGTCTAGTGGCACTAGAACCACATTGTACTAAACATACATTTAATGTTGTAAGTTGATACTTTTGGTGACCCACCCTAGATTTGAGGATAAATGTTTAATATAACTAATGATGATTTTTAGCCCCTTAAATATGAGAACCTTGATATGGGAATTATCATGTGAATGAAAAAAGGATATTATAGATGTAGTTAACCACAATATGACTACATAATAAATGGAAGGCAACTATCATTTAATTGGATTATGCTATTGAGATTGAATTAAGAGATAAACCTTATGAGATCCTACTATCCAACATCTCTTGCAACCTTGTTGTTGACCATCAAGGTCATAATTAGTATAAATAACAAAGCCAATGAACTAGACTATTCTAAGAATATGGGGTGGCACCATAGGGTAAAGGAGATTACAACATTAAGAATATTATTAATAATATTAATATTGGGATTATATTTTCATATGTTGATATAATGGATATAGTGTTGCCAATAAGATTTGGGTATTGATTAATACTTAAATAAGTTTATAATTAACATTGTATGATCTTCAAAGATATCTATATGAGATTCTCAGATTGTGATATCGAATTAGGAATAATAATGGCGGTGAGGTCCAGTCTCAACATACTTGGAACAAATGTGTAGGTATCCTTGAGAGACCTTGTAAGGAGAGCTACGTGTGATTTTGATTTGTTTGAAAGCAGGAACGTAGTTGATCCTTGGGCAAAGGATGTCCTACGACCTCAAATCCAACGAGGGAAGGTTTAGGGGGATAACTTCGGGGTTTGGAGTTGTTCCTAATTGGCTTGACCTTTCCTCTTTCATAAGCTTGAGTTTGAAGCTAAAGTGGGTACTGCATGGGTATGAAACAAGTTAAGGAAATCTAATAACTTGTATTTAATGCATGGTGTGTTTTTGAATAGTAAATTGAATGAAGTAAGAGTTTGACTACTTTATAATTGGCATTTTATTATATGTATATGTTGGGTAAAGACCATCTCGTGTTGGTTTAGTGTAACTTTTATGTGTTTGTAAAACTAGACTCCATGTTTAGAGGTCTTTATGTATAGGCCTGTGAATCTATTGATTGTGATTGTGATTCATGTTATGTATGACTCGGCCAAGTGTGAACCTTTGCGATATTTGAGTAGTGATAAGTAGTCATTGGATCATGTCAATGACCGATGTATGGGCAACTACTAGGGACTAGATAGCATTCACCTAGTTCACAAAGGTGAAAGTTGGTATGGGCTACCCTAGTTATGATACGATAACGGTTACACAAGTAGGGACCCATCCGTGAGGAAGGTAATTTGAGGCTAACTGTTGTCTCAAGGGGGTTCATTGGCAGTCACTCAGAACACGGAAGTGACCAATGTCAAGTGTTACCTGGAATTGTGAAGAAGATAGTTTACAAATCACAAAGGTCACAAGGTGGTATATGTCAAGAGCTACTTCTTCCTGGGGGGAAAAACTTGTCACCGATGGCCCATAGGCGATTGAAATCAGAATCCACCCAGGTTATGGTAGGTTCACTACTTGTGGAAAAGCATTGGGATGGAGGATGAACCCACGATGTAGTATGGGATGCACTGAATCCCCTTCCCAATTGTTATAATGTATACTTGGCCTTGTTGGGTTAAGGACAGACCTCTGATGTAGTATGGGATGCACTAAATCCTCTTCCTAGTTGTTTAATAGTGCAGAAAACTGAAGAAAATGATGGGTTATGTTTGTTGGAGCTCGTTACTTTGTATTTGTGATGTATGTTGGAGCTCATCATTCTGTATTTATGATGTATGTTGGAGCTCATTACTGTGTATGTCATGCATGTTAGAGCTCGTTACTATGTATTTGTGATGTTTGTTGGAGTTCGTCATTATGTATATGTGATGTATGTTGGAGCTCGTTACTATTTATGAGGTATGTTGCAACTAGTCATTAATCTAATTGTGATGTGTATGAGCCAAACATTGTTGTATTTGTGGTGTACATATGAGATAATCACAATTGTACTTGTGATATGTGTATGATCCAATCACTATTGTACTCGGGATGTGTATGAGCTAGTCAGCTCGTGTATATGGAGGTATGCTCATGACAATCATTATGTATGATCTTTGGGATTATGGTATGATATGCCCCTTGTGAATATTGTAAATGTTTGTACACTAATGCTTGGTAATTTTTTGTATGGACCCAACACTTGATGGAAAATTTATTACCATTGGATTATAATTGGCAAAGTTGATAGCTTACGTGTACTTAATGAATAGTCACGGGTTAAAAGCGAGATAAGAGATCTAATGCAAGCAGAGAGAATTAACTTCATCTAATATTGTTGGGCAAGCTACAAAGCCTCTGATTCCCATGAGGAGATACATGGGCAAGGTCAGCATGAACCCTCAAGGTTTAGGTCTAGGTCTAGGAATAACCCTAACTATAGGAGCTTAAGACTTCTAAGTATAGACATATAAGTTGTGATGTTGATTTGTTAGATCACAATGATGAATGAAAAACTTTTGATATTAGCACTTCAAATTTAGATGAAGGATGCTTGGTCGATTAAGTTGGTAGTTGTGGTAAATTATTTAAAAGAAGAAAAAAAATTGTAGTGCGCGAGTGACAGATTTTACAAATGCAATTATATAAATAAGATATGTATATAAAAATAAAATATAATTATATAAACAAAATAAAAATATTTAAGACCCACTAACTAGTTAGTCTCTAACTAGTTAGTCTCTTATTTTATTTGTATTTTAATTTTATTTATATTCTTATTTTATTTATTTTGTTTTCTTATTATATTTGTATTCTTATTTCTTTTATTTTTTATTTTTATTACTATCATTTTATTTTGCTATTCATATTATTATTTTATTAACAGCTAAAAACAAATCATTAAGCGTTAAATAGCAATTTATTTTAAACTATAACATTACTAATAGCAAAATACATCAACATAATTAAAATAAAATAAAAACATCAACAAGCATTAAATAACAATTTATTTCGTTGCAGAATAAAAATGGACTAAGCAATTTGTTGTATAAAAATTATTTAGGCTTTACACTGATACAGATTTGAGCTTAGCAATGCAAAAATGGCAGAAACCAATTAACAGAGCAGTGAACAGAAGTGTAGACCTATGAATTTATGGAATTAAAATTTCCCTAGGCCTACGAATAATTCATTGCCAAAAAAATTGGCATATTAATTTTTAACTTGAACTACGAACTGTCCGATAAAGATAGGGGAGATTTGAGAAGTGATGCATACAGCTCTGAAGACTTGTAGTTTTACACATATTTAGTATATAATATCTCTTTTCAAATAAGGCATGCAGCCTGATGGGATGGAATTGTGGTAAGATCGTAAGATAGTAAATTGAGTGCTCTACTACATTCTCAATGGAATCGTTTCTTTAGCTAATGTCTATCTTCTTCCATAGAGCTCTAAGGATGATTTATAGGAACCTGAGGAAGCGGTAGTTTTCCTGGAACAGGCTAAGCAGTTAGCTCATTTCAAACACTCATTTTTCTCTTTCAACATCTCTCATTGCATGTGGAAAACCTTTGGTTTCTTCTTCGTAATGGCAGTCTAAAAACATCAAACCTTTTCAGTTTACTGTGCATCTCTCAAATTGGTGTTTTCTGAGCTAGGGGTATATGCTAGAAAATGTATTCTCATGATTATTGCTAAGGAGGAGGGTTGTTATGCTCCAGGCCCATCTTGGAATGGTTGAAGAACTAGTGGCTTTGACCTAATATGCACTAAAACCTTAATGGCTAGGAGCAAAAAGATGAAGCAGATGAAAGTGGAGATGCCATATTGAAGCTACTTTTATTAAAAAATTACGCATGCTCATGTCAAGTACAGAACTCCTAAAACATGAGCTTGGGAAAGGGTATGTACGTCCATCGAAGCAGATAAAGGAATATTTTACTGCAATAGTTTAGTTGCAACTGCTATCCTACGTTTCAAGTGGTTGTTCTGTTCTTTTGTTAGTTGTGATTATTATTGAAAGCATTTAGTTTATTTTGCGTCTCTACCTTCTTGTGAGTTGTTTTTGTTCCTTTATCAGCGTTGTGGCTGAGACCAGACAAAAAATCCCTTCCATTTTGCTTTCATAGATATCCATGCTCTGTTTCAAGACTGTCGTTTTAGCACAGAGAATGATGATGCTAGCAAATGGCAAGGACTACGAAACTTATGTATTCCTATTATCACTTATGACAATAGTTTAAGTTTAAAAACTATGCCTTTGGAAATATTTGAGCAAGCCCCTAATGCTTTCAGTTTAAGTTTAAAAACTATGCCATTGGAAATATTTAAGCAAGCCCCTAATGCTTTCAGTTAAACAGATTTCAAAATCTATTAAATAAGGGCTTAAAAAACACCATTGGCTGTTACTTTTTTTTCCTGGGGATGTCTTCCAACCTTAAACAATATCAAACTTGGAAGAAGTATAGCTAGTTTGTCTTCTGGCATGCCTTCAATGTGCGATTTCTACAGATAAAGACAGGTCTGTATAGCAATGGTTTGTCTCAATCTCTCATACAGTCATGCATATCAAATACTTTTTTTTTGTTAATTTTGTACAAGGATTTCCATAAAACAATGGGACGTGCTTTTTCTTTTCCAATGAAGAACCAAGATTTGAATGGTCTGTTATGCTGCAGATGTGATAACTCTCAAATGGGTAGGCTGAGCTGAAAATGGTACAAGATTGTAGAGAATGTAGATTATAGAAGTGGAGGTAACTCTGACTGGTATGATATGTTTGGAAGGGTTTATTTGAGGTCAGAAATAGTGAAAAAGGGTAATTTCAGAATTCAAGGGGTCTTTCACGTGGTATGGCTACATATCAGGGGTCAACCCCTTTATGATGTCCAAATATACACCCATAATGCTAGAAAATGTATTCTCAAGTTCATTTGCTACCAAAAAAAAAAAAAAAAGAGAGCTTTTTTATGGTCTTTCATTTATTTTATCCTTCTACGCCAATGATGTGAAGTCATCAAGAATCGTTTCATTTGAAAACATATGTTCTGATTTATATACATCTAACTAGGAATTTACTCCAGGTTCATTTTCTTTAGTCTTCTTGCTACTCCAGCTATGGTGTCTTATCTCCAGATTCCAGCACAAGTTTGCTATTATTTTGTTTCTTGTATTTGAGGACATGTCATTTATTTGTTCGTTTACTAGTTCTCTATTTTAGTGCCTTGTGCTTTCGTGAAGCTACAATAGATAAAAAGGGTTTTTCCTTTATCTATAGGAGAGGCGGTGATCAGGCAAGGTGCTGCAAAAAGCTCCAATGTTTGTAGAAGTGGTGGTCTAACAAAAGTTTGGCTTCTACTAGCCTGTATCTGTACTCCTGAGTCCCTGACTATGAGTAAGTTCTCGTTTTGTCTCATTTAGAAGGGAAAAGGCTCGTTGTTAAGCCTTATCAACCAATCAAAAAGATACAGAAATTTTTGGCATTATCAAATCATTGGGCAATGAAAAATCACATACTTTTTATCCTCAACCTCAGTTTACACTCACATTTATGATTCATTTATTTTCTTCCATCTTCGTTCCTCCATTTCTAGATGGTGTGAGCTTACCTCAGAATAACACGTTCATATATGTATATTTATTATTAAAGACACAAACATAATATAACAAGTGGCATTATCAAATCATTGGGCAATGAAACATCACATGCTTTTTATCCTCAACCTCAGTTCACACTCACATTTATGATTCATTTATTTTCTTCCATCTTTGTTCCTCCATTTCTAGATGGTGTGAGCTCACTTCGGAATAACACGTTCATATATCTATATTTATTATTAGAGACACAAACATAATATAACAATTGGCATTATCAAATTATTGGGCAATGAAACATCACATACTTTTTATCCTCAACCTCTGTTCACACTCACATTTATGATTCATTTATTTTCTTCCATCTTCGTTCCTCCATTTCTAAATGGTGTGAGCTTACCTCGGAATAATACGTTCATATATGTATATTTACTATTAGAGACACAAACATAATATAACAAAATAAATACTGTAAAATAAAATTATGTTCTGTAACCTTATATAAATAATTGAATTTATGTACATTTCTGTAATTGTCAAATCCAGCTACAAGGACCATGGGATCTTGAAAATTTGTTGTATCCATATCTGATGCTATATCCGTGTCCATTATTGTATCCGTTTAAATGAAATTCTGTATTTAGTATCTCAGTAAGTTTTCATAAAAAAAGCTACCATCCTGGAATTTGGTGGTGTTTTTTTGCATTTCAAACTCCCAGCTAAGCTTTTTAAATAGTTTAGTTTATTTTTTGGGGCTTGATTTCTAAATGCAGTAAGAATAATTGTAGCATTCTTAGCTTGTCAAAAGAACATAAACGTTCATGTGCATATCTGCAGTATTTTAGGTCAACAAATCCCATGACCAGTATGTGATGATCATAGTTTGATATCTTCTCGGCATTGACTTGAAAACATATTCCTCTGCTTAAGAAACCCATCAATCAGATGCAAAGGTGAAACTAACTAGTCTGAATTGTGACTCTTGGACAACATACCAAACAACAAGAAGTTTGATGAGGTTAAACTCAGGCATATATAATAGAGGAAAACTTCCACAACATTTTGTGCAAAGATATGAGATAGGATCCCAATAAGTACTGTACTATTCCTAAATATGTATGACTCAGATTTATTTATTTTATTCAAGGGGTTAACGCTTTTGACCAGAGCTATAAACCGGAATACAACCATTCAACAATACCAGCCCAACGGGGTTTTAATCTTGGTGGCAAGAACAACAATGCCACATTTAAACCATCACACCATGTCAATACCGACCAATATGTATGACTCAAATTCATTTATGAACATTTACACTATATTATGAATGATGATCCAAATAATGGCTCATCCAGACGATGATTTTTGTTGTACCCATAAATTTACATTGAAAACATGCTAACCATAGTAGCAAGGTTTCTATAAAGTTATAAAAATCATTTTTAAGATGTATTTACCAGGCTGATCACCTATAGATATTTCAGGGCCCGAGCACTAACCCATGCATATAAGAATGATTGAGTTCAAAGTTTAGTTGCAGGGAAATTCTGCAGAAGGGAAAACACACCAGCTGCTAGAAACAAAAAAATCCTCATGACTTGGGCATTAAACCTAAATGCTCTCACCTCTATCCGCTATCCAAGAGGGTTTTCCCTAATCGATTGGGTGTCAGCACTTGGCCACATTATGGGTCAAACACAAGAAAGGGTTGAATATGCAGCAAATTTTCCATTTCTCTTGCACAAATTATTTGCCTTCAACTGCGTGTATCTTAAACCTTGGACCTTGACCAAACCCTCCAATTGCGTTTGATTATATTTATACGTAACCAGCAGATTCGCCGTTTTTTCGCTGCAATCTCACTTTCCTCTTTATTGAAAATTGCATTTTCAATAATCTTTGAATTCTTATCATGTAGAGGATACCACAAGGCCAATGCGTAGCTCTTCTCTTTGTTTCTTGAACCCTCTTTTCAGCAGTTATATCTGAAAAACAGGGTGCCATTTAATTCCCTCAAAGGAATAACACAAAGAGTCCTTCCTACAGGTCAATCTATTGGTGATGGTATTTGGCTTGTACATGCCCTATTATATCTAATTCTTCCATTTTCTTCTCTCATATATATGTAACCTCACTTTACATCATTGGATACCTTACATTTAATTTACATTACACGAGTTTTCAAAAGAAAAGAAAATTCCCAAAAAAGACACAGAACCAAAAAAAAAAAAGGTTGAGGGTAGAGAGTCAAACAAGGCAAAAACAAATTGGAAATGAAAACGGGTATTGCTGACCTGGAGAGAATAAAGTTGCTGCTCAAGCGATTTAAGAGCGTCTCGTATATTTTATTAGGCTTAGGGTCTCTGAGTCTTCATAATCTTCTTCTTCTTCTTCCTGTGCCGATGATGCTCTTTTGATATAGAGCCTGCAGCATATTGGGAAGCTAAAGCGTTGGAGATTCCTTGATTTCAGTGACAGAAGTCTGTTGAGCTCCCCTCAGTTCCTTTGCTACCCTGCATATGCCTCCAAGAGAGGTCATTGTAACAATCCGTGAGCCTTTTCCTTAATGTTTCTTAGAAAATTGGTTCAGTTAAGCTATAGTTGGTTCAGCTCAGCCCATGAATCTTAAAGGAGAAGTAAAGTGATTAGGGAAGCATGAAAGAGATTGCATGGCTTATATGGTGTTTGGTTGTTGCTGGTGGAGCAAAAGAAGTTCGTGAAATCCTTTCAAAGGCAGTAAACCATTGTACTAGCTCATGAGATAGTGGCTTGAGGAGGAAACACATCACTCCTTTGGCATTTTCTCCCATTTTGGGTTTCTCCGATCTAAACTGTTGTTTCTTTCAGTTTTTGTGTGTGTTCTATGCTTCCTTTCACTGTTGATTGCACTTAACAGCTCCCACGAGGAAGATTAAGAAATTAAACAGTCAAAAAGAATCCAGAAGCTATTTAAAAAGCATAGATGATCATAAAGAATAATTTTTAACATCCCTAGCTTGTCAAAAGAACATGTGCACGTCTGCAGTATTTTAGGTCAACAAATCCCATGACCAGTATGTGATGACCATAGTTTTATATCTTCTCAGCATTGACTTGAATGTATTTTTTTTTGCTTTACCGAGCTAAAATTTATGTGTAGTGCCCTCTCAAATGATTTACTGACTATATTCCCCTGCTTAAGAAGCCCATCAGTCAGCATCTTGGTTCACTGGAAGAAAGATGCAAAGGTGAAACAGACTATTCTCACTCTTGGATAAGATACCAAACACCGAGAAGTTTGATTGCTATTGATAAGGGAGGTGAAACTCTGTAAAGGCCAATATAATACAGGAAAACTACTTTTCCCAACATTTTGCGGAAAGATATGAGATAGGATCCCAGCAAGTACTGCACTATTCCCAAGTATATATGACAGATTAATTTATGAAAATTTACAAAATATTTTGAATGATGATCCAAATAATGACTCATCCAAATGATGATTCTTGTTGCACCAATAGAGTTACGTTGAAAACATGCTAACCATAGTAGCAAGGTTTCTACAATGTCAATAAACAGTATCTACCAAGCCTGCTCACCTATAGATTTTTTGATTTCATAACAGTGAGTTTAAGGGCCATAGCACTAACCCATGCATATAAGGATGGTTGAGTTCAAAGTCTGGTTGCCGAGAAATTCTGAAAAAGGGAAAACACACCAGCTGCCAGAAACAAAAAATCCTGATGACTTGGGCATTAAACCTAAATGCAGAAGGAAGTCTCATAGTCTCACCTCTATCCGCTATCCAAGATAGTGTCAGGACTCGGTCGCATCATGGAACAAACTCAAGAAAGGGTTGAATGTGCAACGAATTTTCCATTTCCCTTCTCGCTGCAATCTCACTTTCCTCTTTGTTGAAAGTTGCATTTTCAATAATATCTGTTTGTTGAACGCTCCTTTCAGCAGTTATATCTGAAAAATAGGGTGTCATTTAATTCCCTCAAAGAAATCACACAAAGAGTCCTTCCTACGGGCCAATCTATTTGTGATGGTATTTGGTTTGTACATGCTCAATTATACCTAATTCTTCAATTTTCTTCTCACACATTTACGCCTAACCTCACAGTACAGTATAACCTAAATCCTATAAAAATGCTAACATCATTGGATACTTCACATTTAATGTATTTACATTACACGGGTTTCCAAAAGGAAAGAAAATTCCCCAAAAAAGTCACAACGAAAGAAAATTGGAAATGAAAATGGGTATTGCTGACCTGGAGAGAAGAAAGTTGCTGCTCAAGCGATTCAAGAGCGTCTCGTATATTTTATCAGGCTTAGGGTCTCTGTCTTCATAATCTTCTTCGTCTTCTTCCTGAGTCGATGATGCTCTTTCGATCATACAAGTGCTCAGCTTTGAATGAAGCTTGGACGCCCTGAACAGTACAATTGCAATATCCCCTGGCTCTTTCTCCATCATATACTTCAATTGCTGATATTAATTTCACAATGCCGTACACAAAAGATTCAGCCACACTCCCACAGAGAATAAAAGAAAAGAAACTCCCTTACTTTCTCTGGTAGCATTGTGCTAATTTGCCTGGCAATGAAGATTCAGAGCTTTGTGGGGAGGAGCTGCAGGTTCGAATCCGATGAAGGGTGGAATAAAATACTGCAACAATATAAGCCAACCTCTCTGCCCTCGTTTTATGTTTCTTATTTAATTTTTTTTGTTTTTGTATTATAATTGTAATATATAGTAAGGCCGAAAATTGAATTCGTATTACCGTTGAATTGACCGTTAGAAAAGTAGGAGGTATTGTTTTTTTCAGTTGAATCATGATGAAACATTACCATTCTGATTGGGTTATTTTTTCGGTAGATATTGAAAAGAATATAAATAATGTAATCTTAGTTTAAAATTTAAGTTCATTTATTTTATAGTATATTTATTTTAAAGATTTAAATTTTATTTTTAATTTATTTATTGTTTTGGATTAGATTTGTGATTGTGAAAAAGTTTCAGATTGTTTTATTTTGATTTTTTATTTTAATAATTAAATCTAAATTTAGGTTTATTTATTTATTTTTATTTAAAACTTGATTCATTTTATACTTGATAAGTTGTATAAAAGGATTAATCTTAATTTATTTAGAATACTTAATAAATATATGGAGCGAACATCCATTAACACATATTACAAAGTTTAAAATAAATCATCTAGTGATATCAGTATGTATTTGAGGACATATCATACAATTGTTTATTGTCTTCGGTCTTATTCAAAGTTCTTTAATCGACATCCTTTTCAAGATTTAATACAAGAAGGAAATCTATGTTTGATGTGTGCAAACTCCCTAGCACACAAACTCTTGTAATGCAAAGATCAAACTACAGACTTTGAGGTGAGCTAAAAGCAAACATTTAGAAATTAATAGAAATCATACTCATGGACTTCATTTAGATATACACTTGTAGGATTATACAAAAATAACTCTACATAAAAACATAAATATCTAAATACTTTCATGTATGTAACTATCAAGAGGAGGACAAGTTGTAAAGAAGTGAATGGTGAAGACTATATAATTGAAGAAGTGAAATACCATGATTTCTTATATTTATTTTCTTCTCTATTTTTGGTTCATTTGCTTTCCATGAAATAGAAATGGAGCTCCTTAAAGTCGCACAAATTTCAAAATGTCATATATGTAGATTTAATCCAATGAGCTTGAAGTGCATTCGACAAACCATAAAGTGCATGTAAACCATCCATACAATATTTCTAAAAATTTAATATAACTTTAATTTAGTATTTATGCTAGAATCATAGTATATTTAGAAAAAAAAATATAATAGATTTTATTTATATTCTTATTTTATAATTTTATTTTATTTTCTTACTTTATTTATATATAAATTTAGAATAAGTAAAAAAATTATAAAAATAAATTAGATTAAAATTGATGATAAATGCATATAGATTGCAACCATGAGCATAAGAATTATCTTTCTTTATATTTGAAAATTTCATTTATTTAATAATTTATATAAATATAATATCATGTATAGTATATATTTTTAAGATATTTTAAATACTTAGTAAATAAATAGTATATAAAGAAAATTAAAATATATTATATATAATATATTGGAATCAATGAAAATAAAATAATTATAATTTATAAAAATGTAGTTTATTAATTACAAAGATTGAATAATTTTTAAAATTAGTGTTATAATTATTTTGAAAATATTATAAATGAATTAAAATTAGTCAATTTATTCTATAATTATTGATATCTTAATTTCTTATTATTCTATTTTAGTAAACATTAAACAAGATTGAAATCAAAAGTACTCATAGTGTTCAATATTAGTGGAGTCTTTGGTTTACGTTTATGAGCAATGTCATTATGCTTTAAACTATTGTACATCTATCATTTAGCATAGTTATAACAATGACATTTATAGCATTGTCCTTATAAATTATCAAGGTGTAATAAGGAAA
>VDFB02351082.1:0-29163 GCA_007258455.2 Sequoia sempervirens
TACACTTCCACACATACACTCACACACAAACATATTCACACACCTATGTCTATATCATAAAAATTGTTCACCGTATACATATATATATCCAATCTCCATCACAAGCACTAATTAGGTCAACCAAAATTAGATGCAATTTATCTATAAAGGACATCAACTGTCGGCTCCAAAATTTCACAAAATATTTCCAAACACACAAAACAATCTTTAGCACATTATATTGTGTCATCTCAAACCAAAAAATAGATCGCACATAAGTTTTCATATAAAATCAAAATTCTCTTAACAAGTCAGCTAGGAATAGTCTTCAATGCAACCAATAGAATAATTTCACTTCATTGTATGATCACAAGAACATGAAATAACCTAATCATGCATGTCTTTATCATCCATTAGTAGTTTCCCAAAAGCCCATCTAGAAATAGTCAACTGCAAAGAAGTGTGCACTAGAATACTAGATGGGCAACCAAAAATACCAGATCAACAACAGAAGAGGATAAGCATTGGTATAAGAGTACCAAACCCAATTTCCAACATACTACCAACATGGTGACATCAGTGACAACAAATAGATTACTCATTTTTCCAACAAGTTTGTGGTGTAATTTGTTGTCTTTTGTTCTAAAGTGGTTGAGGTGGATGCCTTTGAAGGGTCGCCTAAATTTTGTGTTGACAGTACCACTTTTTCTTTTTCCTTGTCTAAGTCTTTGTTTATGATCTTGTATTGTCCCATGAATGTTGGTTCAAGTCTAAGGAACCCCAATTATCTCCCAATAACTTCATGATTTTCTTAATGTGTTTTTCTATATCTTTTTGTTATGCGAGTTCTGCTTGTGTATTTGGTGTTAATGTTTTCATGGGGTTGTCTTTGTTTTTCTTGAGTTGTAAGACACTGTAAGGCTCATTATCAGCATTCAATGTGTTCACTTTGTTGTTGTATACATACTTCATTTTACGATGAAGTGTAGAATGCACCTCATTCATCTCATGAATCCATTGCCTTCCCAAAAGAAATTATAGGAAAGATCATGATGCATAACATGAATAGGGGTTTGTAAAGTAGCCTTTCCAACTATAATAGGTAAAGTGATCACTCTAAGTGATTTCTTTCCCACATTATCAAATCCCTTAACAAATAAAGAGTTAGGTTGAATTTTTGATTTATTAACACCAAGTTTATCCAAAAGGCTTATACTACACACATTTAAGGCTAAGTCATTGTCAACAAGGGTTCACTTTATCCCTTTGGTATTGTATTGAGCTATGATCATGAAAGCATCATATTTTTTTTTCACTTCGAAAGTAGGGAGCTCACTTTGGTGGAAAACAATATTAGAATTCATTCCTTGTATCAGGACTGCTATGTAATTTGGTTATACATTAGAAGGGATAGGAGCTTGTTGTAAGGAATTTTGAAGCATACTATGATAGTTAGGTGAATTTTGAATTAGGTCCCAAAGGGATATCTTTGCAGGAGTATTCTTAAGTTGTTCACCAAGATCATATGGGTATGTGTAGGATCATGATGGGCCAAAAAGTGGCGATATGATGAGTATGTGCAAGGTATGTGGCTGATAATTTTTTTTTACAAAAAAATGATGAAACGAAAAGGTTTTTTAAAGGAGATTCTCAGCTTTTCACCAATATAAATAATACTTTACTTTGAATTTAATAAATAATAATTATTTATTTTCTATTTGAATTACAACTAAAGTCCTAGTTGTTAGGTTGATTGAAAAACATCTATAGCTTTCAAAGATATCACATTTTTTGAATCCAAAACATGTCACATTCTATGTACCATACAGGATTAAAATAAATAAATTGAATTTCATGAAGTTTTGACCAAGTTAAGGTTGTTCGTATATGAAGTTTTTATATTTTTAAAATTTTGTAATAAAAATCCATAATTAATTATTTACTTAAAAAAATTATGAAAAAATATGCATCACATCTGACATGACCTCTACTTCATTTCTAAAATATTATAAAAAAATATTATCATTTTATTGTGGTTAGGGTGGCTATAGACACCTACTTATTTTTTCCTCCCGAAATTTAAGTACTACTACATTGAAATTTCAAATTTTCACCAAATAGATTTTTTTTAAAAAAACTCGAAGTTTAAAAACTACATTCAATTTTCTACAGATTCTATTCTTACATATTTTTGAAATAATATAAATAACTTATTCAAATTTTTACGTGAAGTTTCCTAACATTGATTTTTCTGATTTTTTTGCCACTTAAGGGCCTGTTTTTTCCATGATGATCCTGCACATACCCATACTCTTTTCGACTTTGTGAAGGAAAACGAGGGGCACTAGGTAAGATAGGATTAGGAAATGGGAGGGATCTTGAAGGTGTTTGACTTGGTTGTGGATTGTTCCTAGTGTTGTATATATGAGAAAGGGTATTACAACTTAGTTGCTATGAAACATTGTTCTTAGGTGGTTCAAGGATAAGGACAGGTTTGTTTTGAACTTATGGTTTCTAAGAGCATGGATAAATGATAAGTTTAGGCTCGAGAGAGTAATCCAAGGGGTATCTAATGTGCATAACCTCAAAAAACTTATCCTTATTTTCATGATCTCTTAGTGAAGAAGAGTCTAATGTTACTTCATCATGTTCATCTAAGGAATTATTATTGTCAATGTTTTCATTGTCTTGCACCATGATATCTTCCAAAGGGGGAGATATTTGAGGAGAATGACAAACTAAATGTTCATGACATTCAAAGGTTGGTTATTCTTCAATGAATTCATCACATGCAAGGGAGTTGTTAATGGTTGGAATGTCTTGTTCAATAAGGTTTTCCCTAGGGGAAGAGGAACACGTAAGATTCTCATCAATCATAGTATTGTCTTTGCGACTAGGAAAGGAATATATGTGATTGTCATGTTTATCTATGTTTTCATCCTCTTTAACTAGGAAATTCTCACAAGCAAGGGATGAATGGAGGCTAGGTAAGGTGATGTTTATGAAAGTACCTATGATCTCATTCTCTCATGCTATAATATCTTTCCAAGTGGGATGAGGAGAAGAATAATCAAGACCTTCGTGATTCTCAATGATTGTATCTTCTTTCACCAAAATACCTTTGTCTCTAAAAGGAGAGGTATTAGGAGAAGAACAATTATGATCATCATGATTTTCTATGCCTAGAACATCTTCTATCACATCATTCCCACAAATAGTAGAGATAAGAGGGGGTGTAGGTTTAAGGAAAGAATCACCATTTTCACTCTCTTGTGCTAAGAGACTCTAATAACTAGGGAATACATTGAATGAATGACTAACATGCTTACTAAATAAATTTTTCTTTGAAAATTTGTAAAGGATAGTGAACCATTGATTTTTGGTTCCTATGGACTTCTCTAGCTCTTATAGGGTTTTTCACCTAAAAGGAGAGAGATAGGGCCCAAAAATGGTAAGGGTTCATTCAAATTATGCTATGTGAGATGTTATTTAGACTAAATGAACTGATCTAGGTGAACCAAACTGAAAGTGTGCATCTGAGATGTCAAAGGAGGCTAGAAATGACATTTGAAATGTTGTTGATGCTAAAATTTAGGCCTGGTGGGACTCATTCACCATTCTAGGTGAATCAATCCCAGTTTTGGAAAACTATGCCAGAGCCTATTTTAGCCAAATGGGTTTTTGAATCTCCAAAAATCTTCAGAAAATAGGTACAATTAGAATCATTCACCACTCTTGGAGAATTAGTCCATTTTGGTTTCCAAAAACTCAAAAAATTGAATCTGTAGCTTTTGGTCTGCTCAATTTGCACCTCCAAGTGTCCTAGTCTGAAACCCTGACTTTTGAAGATGTAAATGAATTTTTGTGTAAGTTTTGGCCTTACAAAAGTGGAGATGACTTCAACAAGTTTTCAAACTAATTTTCAATAATGTCCAAGCCATCCAAGCACTTAAATTTGCAAACACACAATGAAAGAGAAAGAAATTGTGAATGTTAGGGCATAAGGGTTTGCCTTAGTCAAACCCCTTTTTAGGTAATTAAACCAAAATTATGAAAAGATGTGATGAAGCATGAAACAATGGATTTTTTACATTGCCATAATGATTGAAAATGAATTTTTATAGCAAAACATGAAGATTTTTCCCTTGAATGTCTGAAAAGTGCTACCTTGGTGAATTAGAATGACAAAACCCTAGCTTGCTTGACTTAATATGGAAGAGAAATGATGAATGAAGTTAAGTTATGATGAATTAGGGTTTAGAAGGTTTCATTTATAGTCAATTCACCTTAGTTTCCTGTAAATTGTACCCCCAATACTGACATGAAAAATTGAATAAAAACCTTAATTTTTTGCACTCATACACTAAAAATGGCTCAAATGGGACTCATTCGCCACTAATGGTTAATGGGGTCCCACCTAAATGGGACTAATTTTCCACTAATGGTGAATGGGTTCCACATGGGCCATTTTTTCTAGCTGGAATGTCGAGAAGTAAGAAAATTGGGTTTATACGATGACTAAGTTATTTGATCAAATTATGCCTCAAGATGCATAATATGGGTTAATAGGGGCCTACTAGTGATGATCTAAATTTCAAATAGGCTTGGGACAAGAAATTCAATGTGAAAGTGTGATTAAATACACTTTACAACACTAAAATGAGGTCCACATAGCCTAGGAAGGCACAAAAACCAATGTGAATGTGTAAGACACATTACAACACTAGTTTAACATTAAGTTTAATTTTAATAGATGTGATAATGTTATTAAACACATTTTATTATGTTGGGTTAGGGGGAAATAGGTTCATTAAATCTAGAAAAGCATGAAAGTCCTTTACAAGACTTTACAACACCTTTACAAGACGTCAATAAGCACATTTTATTTAGTGTGAAAGGGTCCAAGACCTAGTGTGGATGCATAAAATCCCTCAAAACACCTAAATCAAGGCCTCCTTATGTCCAATTATTATGAATTAATCCCATGTCAAGCAAAGGGTACTTTTTTCTATGACACATTTAGCCTACACTTTAGTGAGAGGATGAACTTGCTTCAAACTAACACTAAAGTAGACATTCAAGAGAGATCTAATTGTATAGATGCGGATGAAAAAGAATGAAAAATCTCAAGGAGGTTGCACAAGCCCCCAGGATCAAAGATCCTAAGTCAAACCAACAAGATACAAAATCATGCAATGGCAAGAACTAAAGGAAAATGGGTTGGAAAAGATGTACTGACTTTGGGACCATAGAACTTCAAGTCATCTATGGGGTGAGAAGTCCACAACCTACTCACTTTGGGGCCATGAAACTTTTGATTGTCTGCAGGGTGAGAAATCCCAAAAGGTGAGGATCATACACTAGTTGGTATGCACTAAAAAACACAAAGGTGGCTATGGGGAAAAGTCATGCTACTAGGTAGGCTTCCCACTCAACCATATCAAAGTTATACCTCCCTATACTTTCAATAAGATGCCACAAAATAAATGATTTTTGAGCTCTATGAAGTAAGTATAACTTCATATGCTCGACACTCATAGAAATTTTTAATGCAAGATAGTGTAAGTATTTGTTCAAAGGGATTTTTCTTAGTTCATGCAATGTCTCATCTTAGGTAACATCATGCTCAATGTCTCCAAGAGAGGATAAGTGCAAATGATCTCATCTTGTTTCCAAGAGAGGAAAAATGCAAGGTCTCATCCAGGGCAACATTATACCTAATGCTTGCAAGAGAGGGAATCATAGGAAAATAAAATATCACAATGAAATGTCAGTGGTGATGTTTTCCCCCACTTTAAAATAGTTGCGAGAACCCGTACTATGAGAAATTTATTTAAAGTAGAAGGAGAGGACATGAGAGTTTACTCAAAAATCCCTATGCCAAGTCATATGTTTCTGATAAGCTACATCATGAAAGAGAGAAGTATGTCATATGTGAGCCAACTTAAGGCATGTCATCCACATCCCAAGCTTGCTCTTATGATGAAAAGTTAATGACTAGCCAAAGGAGGCAACCACAAGTGACACTCGAGGACAAGAGTATCGAACCTCTTTCCCCCACTTAGCACAGGACAAAGGTGAGCCGAAACAATTGATGAAATGCATGGTAGAGTGAAAATCAATAGCTATTAAAGGAATGAGGTGCCCCCACATAGGGAAGCATACCAAACTCCTGAAAATGTTGTATTTTATGACTCAAGGCATTACATTCATTAGTGGAGTGACCATGAACTCTATGATAGGTGTAGTATGAAGTCTTGGAATAGAATTTCTTTCAAGTTCTAGGAGGGAGGGTGATCAAGTGATCTTGGAGGAGTCTCAAAAAAATACCCTCTTGATCAGTGGTAGAAGGGGGTCTTGTGGTGGGTGTGAAGGATACATCTTGCTCAGTAGTAGATTTCATATCTATGCAAGACTCTTTATATTGTGAGATTTTGTTCTCTTTATATGAGGATACAAAATCTAATGAATTAAAATCATGAATGTTTTGCGAGATGACATTTATATTTCAAAAAGGTGTAGTTTTGTTTTGAATGTTTCAGGAAGGATGATATTCAAAACCATTAGTTTTGAAGGATGATCTAGGAGTGTGTTGTGTAAGATTTTTGATGTTGATTGAGGGTTTAGCGATCTCTATCACACGACAATAGCCAAGACCATGAGTTTTTTTTTGTGTGATAGAATTGATAGGGTTTTGGATACCTTGTTCTTGAGCACCACATCCTTTTCCACTATATCCAAGTTGTGTCATGATGCCATACCCTTTTCCATAAAGCTATTTCATTACTTTGTAATCAGGAGGTTGTTCGTTGTTATGTTCGTCAAGGGTTGTTGTGAAGTTTACTTCTTTTTCTAAAGTGGTTGAGGTGGATGCTTGTGAAACATTGTCTTAATTTTGTTTTGACATGATGGCTGGTTGTTATTGTTTCTCATCTTTATTTTGTGTGAATATGTATTTGCACATAGAGGAAGGTGTAAAGTCTAAGGATCCCCATTCATCACCAAATAATTTAGATAGCCATTTCTCATCGTTGTGTTCAATTTCTATGTTGGATGTGGGAATCAATGTTTTCAAAGGACTTCTAGCTCATTTTTCAAGGTGCAAGCAACTTTCAGGCTCGAAATCTACTTCAACTCGATAAATATTAGTCTTATAGACATATCTCATTATACGATGAAGGGTTGAAGCTATTGCATTCATATCATGAATCCATGGTCTTCATAAAATAATATTGTATGAAATATCACAAGGCATGAGATGAATAGGAGTTTGCAAAGTAACCACCCGAACCATAATAGTAAAAGTGATTACACCGAGCGATTGCTTTGTTGAATTATCAAATCCTTGAATAGATAGAGAATCAGGTATTATTTGTGACCTGTAAACATCTAATCAATCATGCAGAGTCACACTACACACATTAAGGGCATAACCATTATCAATGAGAGTGTGCTTTATCTTTGTCCTATTGTATCGAGCAATGATCATGAAATCTTCATTTTTTTTTCACAACTCTAAAGGAGGGATCTCATGTTGATGGAAAGTAATGTCAAGATTAGTTTGATTCGTTTTATGGATTAGAGTTTCCACATCATTTAGAGTTGTACCATGAGGAGCTTCAATATGTTTTAAGGCTCTTTGAAGAGTATTGTGGTAATTTGGTGAGTTCTAAAGTAAATCCCAAAGGGAAATTTTGGAAGGAGTATTCTTTAATTGTTCAACAAGATCATACTCCTTTGTGTGTGGGCTATAGTGAGGAGCATTAAGAAGATTGGGTAAAGGTAAGGAGGGCAGGATTAGTTGCGGTGGTTGTGGATTATTTCAAGTGTTATATGTATGAGCAACATTATCATTACTAGATTGTTGCAACACATTGGTTTTAGGGGGGTAGAGGGCGTATCAGGGTTGGTTAGAGAGGTGAAGTTTATGTGAGGGTGGGTAAAGAATAATTTGAGGTTTATGTGAAGGTGGGTAGAGAGTAAATTTTAGTTTAGGTGAAGGTTTATGTGAAGGGGGATAAAGGATGAGTTGAGGTTGAAAAATGCTAACATCCATTAACAAGTGAGAGTCTTCATTGTCTTTGAAGGGCATGTCTTGGGTCATAATATTCTCCCTAGAAGGAGATTTATTAGGAGAACAAAAAACCACATGTTCATGACAATTAAGGTTTGGTTCATTCAAAATAACTTTATCACAACCAAGGGAGTGATTAATGGTTGAATGTGTTTGATTATTGATAATGGGGAGATTAGGGGAAGACTTTATGCAATCATTCGGTGTTTGTAATGTCTCATTCTCTTGTTCCATATTATCTACCCTACTAGGAGAGCTTGTAATATGTTCATCTAAGGTTGAAATGTGAAAAGTAGCTTAATCACAAGTTGGAGAGGAATCAAGACAAGGAAATGCATCACGTTATAATTTTTCAATGATTGGATCCTTTTGCTTAATTATGTATTCTTGGATGGGGGAAACATTAGGAAAGGGAGCAAGAAGATTTTGATGATTATCTGTGATTACCTCCCTTTGACCAATAATGTCTTCCAAAATAGGGGAACAAAAATAAAAAGGATTTTCATAGACCTTAAAGATTTGATCATATAATGTCAATAGGTATCCTCCTCACAAATAATGTGATTGTCATGATTACCTATTGTGATGTCCTATTCTTTAGTAATGTTATGTCTAATAGGAGAGGTAAGAGGATAGAAACAACTCAGATTTTCACAACTCTCATCAATTGGTTCTTCTAGCCCTAAAATATCTACTTCACAAGTGTGAGAGATAAAAGGAGAAGAAAAAATGTAAGTGTTATGAATATACAAGGTTTATTTCACTAAACCAACCTCATCCAAAAAAGGGGAACTAGGAGAGGGATCTATGATGAACAAAAAGAGATGGGAAAGGACCACATATTCATACGCTTTTAACAAAATTCACTTATAACATGCAATAATATCTAAAAAGAGAACATGCAAGATGAGAACTATAGAATTTTGTAATGAAAACATGATGGAATGATTAATTTAGAATCTTGAAATGTAACAATGCTAAATCAAAGATGAAAATGAAGAATAATGTTTCAAATTTCAAAGATGACAATTGATTGATTAAGATGAGAAAGCAAACTTGAAATGGAAACCATGCATGAAATGAGCTAATTAAGGATAGATTTTATGAAATGAATGCTATAGAAACGAAACTAAATAATATAGGTAGGTTAAGGCACAAAACATAAGCTGAAAAATAGAGTTCTAAGTTTTATAAAATGTTGTTTCAAGGGTCAGAAGGGACTGATTCACCCAGGGTGAAGAATGAGTCCCAGTATGGACTTTTTTCAAAATTTTCAGAATTTTTTGATTGATTTTAATGCTTTTAGAGTGTGATGATGCAGACCTGAAGTAAAAATTCCAAATGTCAAAGAGTGGAAATGAATTTGGACACCAACAATGCAACCTAAATGCACTTTTTATGAATGCAAAATTTAACAACTAGCACGCAAATGAATCATGCAAACCCTAATGCAAGCTAGATCTATGATGAAGATGAAAGGACTCCAAATCAATCAATAAAGCATTTTAAAAGTAGGTTCACCAAAATGAACTGTTGATTTTTGGTTCCTATGGACTTCTCTAGCTCTTCTAGGGTTTTTCACCTAAAAGGAGAGAGATAGGGCCCAAAAATGCTAAGGGTTCATTCAAATTATGCTACATGATATGTTATTTAGACTAAATGAAATGATCTAGGTGCAACTAAGCTATGAAATTGATCGAATATGAATGCAAAACCTAATAAACAGGCGATGTTTGAAAACAAATTGTGTAATACAACAATGAACTAGGAATGAATGCAAACCTTAACAAAAATGAACCAAAATGAAAGTGTGCACCTGATATGTTGAAGGAGGCTATAAATGACATTTGAAATGTTGTTTATGTTGAAATTTAGGCCTGTTGAGACTCATTTTCCATTCTGGGCGAATCAGTCCCAGTTTTGGAAAACTGTACTAGAGCCCATTTTGACCAAATGGGTGTCCAAATCTCCAAAATAATTTATGAAATAGGTATAGTGGGAATAATTCACTACTATGGGTGAATTAGTCCATTCTATCTTTTCTAAAAACTCAAAAATGGAATCTATAGCTTTCTATCTGCTCAATTTGCACCTTGAGGTTTCCTAGTTTGAAATCTTGATTTCTAAAGCTGTAAATGAATTTTTGTGTAAGTTTTGGCCTTGAAAAAGTGGATATGACTTCAAAAAGTTTTTAAACTAATTTTCAATAATTTCCAAGCCATCCAAGCACCTAAATTTGCAAACACACAATGAAAGAGAAAGAAATGGTGAATGCTAGGGCATAGGGATTTTCCTTGGTCAAACCCCTTTTTAGGTAATTAAACCAAAATGATGGAAAGTTGTAATGAAGCATGAAACAATGGATTTTTTTACCTTTCCATGATGATTGAACTTGAATGTCTACAATAGAACATGAAGATTCTGCCCTTGAATGTTTGAAAAGTGCTAGCTTGGTGTCTTAGAATGACAAAACCCTAGCTTGCTTGACTTCATATGAAAGAAAAATAATGAATGAAGTTAAGTTATGATAAATTAGGTTTTAGAAGGTTGTATTTATAGGCAATTCACCTTATTTACCTATAAATTGGACCCCCAAGGTTGACATGAATAAAAATTTAATAAAAATCTTAATTTTTCCCGCTCATACCCCAAAAATGGCTCAAATGGTACTTATTCGCCACTAATGGCGAATGGGTCCCACCTAGATGGGAGTAATTTTCCACTAATGGTGAATGGGTCCCATAGGGGCCATGTTTTCTAGCTGGAATGCTAAGAAGAAAATTAGGTTTATATGATGACTATGTTGGTTGTTTGATCAAAGTATGCCTCAGGGTGCACAATATGGGTTAATAGGGGCCTATTAGTGATGATGTAAATGTTAAATAGGGATTGAGACATAAAATTCAATGTCAAAGTATGATTAAATACACTTTACAACACTAAAATGAGGTCCACATAGCCTAGGAAGGCACAAAAACCAATGTGAATGTGCAAGACACATTACAACACTAGTTTAACATTAAGTTTAATTCACAAGCCTTTTAAATTGATGTGATAATGTTATTCAACATATTTTATAATGTTAGGTTAGGGGGAAATAGGTTCACTAAGTCTAGAAAAGCATGAAACTCCTTTACAAGACTTTACAACACCTTTACAAGACGTCAATAAACACATTTTATTTAGTGTGAAAGGGTCCAAGACCTAGTGTGGATGCATAAAATTCCTCACAATAAGTGAATCGAGGCCTCATTAAGTCTAATTGTTATGAATTAATCCCATGTCAAGCAAAGGGTACTTTTTTCTATGGCACAAATATATACAAAAATGTTTGAATGGTAATCTATACAAACTCAAAATGCAATGTAAAGGCCCAAAATGGAATATATAAATGCAATTTTTAGATTTCAAACAAGGTAATTTTTTGATTATAATATGCAATGATCTAAAGGATGTAATGTTTTAAATGAAAATTTAGAATTGAGAAATGCATGAAATGAAGCACTTTAGATATATTTAGTAAAGTGAATGAAACAGAAAGTCAACCCACTGAAATAGGTAACCAATGGTAGGAAACTGAAGCATAGAAAAGTATATTTAAACCCTAGAAATTGCAACTTCAAACTCAACAAGGACTATGACACCAGTAAGGGTGTCTTGGTCCTACTGAAGGAATTTGAAGGTTCTAGAAACTAAGATAGAATGAAATCAACTTAGATAGGATTCTAAAGTAAAAAACCAAAGAGGGACTAAGATTCTAGTAAGGTAATTTTCATCCCAGGGGATATTTTTTATAGAAAAATACCAAATTATGAGTTGTTAATAGTGTTCCTAGATTTCCTACCTAGGGACCTGATGTTTGGAAACAAAAAAATGTTCAAATTAATGCAAGAAAAAGTGACTATTGAAAAGCAATTGGATGCAAAAGTGAGTGCAATAAGAATGTTTCTAAATGCAATTAAGATGATGAACAATGCACTTTTTATTTTTTAAATGGGATAAAATGATGCAAGAAAGTAAAAATGCAACCTATATGCACTTTCAATAATGAAAATATGAAAAACCCTAGATTCACTTTCACTAAATATGAAAAACTGTAGATACAATTTCACTAATGCAAGATGCAATGCAAGAATGAATGCAACATAGATCTAGGGTCTTAATGAACTCCAAATTAGAAAATGAATCCTCAAGAAGTTAGGTTCCCTAAAATGAACCAAAAAGAAAATGGGAATGGTGGTTTAGACCACTCTATTTTCCTTTGGTCATTCAATAATTTCCTAGAAGTCCTAATTCGATTGACTAGCAACCTCACAAGGTGAGTCAATTCACAATGAGGAGGATCTAGGAGGGGGTTATTTTAGCTTTAATGGGTTCATCACCAAGAAAATGATTTGAAAAGAAAAATGAACATTCTACTCAAAAAATCAAGCAATGCAAGCCAAATAATCAATACAACTGATGAAAGTAAGATACACAAAGTTAGGGTATGTGTACCTAGGAAGTATGGAAATGTAATGAGGATTATAGAAATGTAAAAATTCTGTCAAAATTTTCTATAGAGGACTCAGACTCCCTTGCTATTGTCTTAGTCCTACTGTTGTTTTTCAGGGTAGATGCAGAGTCTTCAGATTTAAGAACTAGATATGAAGGAATTTTTTTAAAATATGCCTAGGAGGACTAAGATTCCCAAGGTGGTGTATTAGTCCCATTTTGAATTTTTGGAATTTTTGAATGTGGTCCTAAAGTTCAAGATCTACACTTTCTTCTTCACTAAGTCTTCAAATTTGAATCTGTAAAAAGACTTGCAAAACACAATAATTTGGATTGATTGTTAATGGGGGTTTGCCTTGGTCAAACCCCTTGTTGGTAGTTAAACCAAATAATGAAATGAAGCATGAAACATGAAATATTCAAATGTTATCACCTTCTTTGATGTCTTGTAAAGAAAATCTACAATCTACCATGTAGTGGCCATGAAGAATTTAGATGTTGGATCCTTGGATATGATGTGAACAATGGTGACAAATAGATATTCAATGCTACATCCACAATCTTGGCTCAATAACATGAATGGATGCACTAAACCCTTGACATGATGGTTGCATCTTGATGATGGCTCCAAATTCCTGATGAATTGATCTTGAATGAATAAGCATGCCTTAGGAATGAATACTTGAATGCTTGTTATGAAAATGAGTGGACGAACCTTGTATTTATACTTATTCAAGCTTAATATCCTGAAATTACACACAACAAGCTAACATATGAAATCATTAATTAAAGGAGGCTAAATCCCACTAGAATTTGAAATTATATCCAAAAAATAAGCCAAGGAGGACTAAGATGCCCTAGGTAGAATCTTTGTCCCAAGGCTTAAATCTTGGGGAACAAAATCCAAAAGAGACCTTTTTAGGTATAATCAAAATCAAGGTCCCAAGACCCATGGAGGAAAAAGATACCCTAGGTGGTGTTTTAGTCCCACTCCACAAATTACGAACACAGAGACAAAATCATTAAATGATCATTTAGATTTTAATGTTTTTCAAGATTTTCCATAAAAAATATAGAGTTTATTAGGCTTATGGATGCAAAATAGGACCAATTAAGCCATAAAGAAGAATAAATAAAGCAAGGTAGCCCGAAAAAAGTGTGAAAAAGAAATGGTATGCATTTTACTATACTATAGGAAGGAAGAGTAGAGATTGGAACACAAATCTAGACTTTGAATTCTCAAAAAAGCAGAATGAGACTAATACACTATAAGTGGCATATGAGTCCCACTACAAGAAAATTTTGAGATTTTTTAGGATCTTGAATATGTATTGTCAAAAACCTATTCTAGTCTAGAAACCCTAGATTGGGACTGATACACCATAAGTGGTATATGAGTCCTAGTGTTCCCAAAAACAAGCATTTTTATCAATCTAGAGTTGACTCTAAGCTCCTTTAGGTTTCTAGGTGCACTTCTATGTTTTCCTAGTTTTCTATTTAGATTTGCACTCTTTTCTAGGTCATTTAGTGAAGCTTTTCATATCATTAGGTCTTGTCATTAGATCTTGCATATCATTAATCTTTCTAAGCCCTAACTTGGTGGTGAACCCTCTTGTAGTCATTGATCATACCGGAGGAAACCCTATTGGAAGGTCTCTTTCCCCATTTCTACCTTTGGACTGAGATCTCTAGGGTTTTTTTGAGTGAAACTGAGTGGAAATAGGTCTAAGGTTCAATCTCTCAAAAAGAAAAGAGCCCCCTACTTCTTTTGTTTCATTTTGGTGGACCTGTATTTAGAACATTTCATTTTCTTATTTGGAGTGCATTATCATCCTAGATTTAGCTTGCATTAACTTTGCATTAGGGTTAACATTAGTTAATTGGCATTCGAGGGTCTCTAAATTTACATTAGTGAAAGCGCATATAGGTTGCATTTTTGCATCTTGCATCATTGAATTTCATCTAAAATATACATTTTCTCTTATCCTAGACATCATCCAGACTAGAAAACATAAAATTCACTCAAAATTTATTAAAAATGGTGCAAAAACCCTAAACTAGGACTCATACACCCCTCTGGGTGATTTAGTCCCAATATAGGAGATTTTTCCTAATTTATGGATATTTTGTGCTGACAATTATTCACTATTCATATCCTTGAAAAAAATTGATTATGACTCATAGGCCCCTATGGGTGATTTGGTCCCATTTCATATTTTAGACTACATTTTATGGCATTAAATTATTTGTTTCTATGTTTCAATCTGCTGCTATTAGTTAGTTTTTCAGTTTGCATAATTTATGTTACATTCATTTCATTAGATCTAGCTTAGTTTACATTCATTTCAATTGTGGATAGATTATTGTACTTTTTAGCATTGGTTCATATTTCAATTAGATTTGATTACATTTGGCATTCACTAGAAAAAAAAACCAAAAACACCTATAAACTAATGAACCACTTGGAGAAAGCAAAGTCATTTGAGTAGGTCAAATGTCTTTTTCCAAGTTAACCTAAACATCAAGCCTTTTAGTAGTGATGAATTTGAAATGTTAGATGAATCCCATGAGGAATTAATCTCACAAGGTTCATCCACTAAAGCTTTCTATGAAAAACCGAAACCAAGAGAAGTAAACATGATTCAACCTCAACTTATCATTTACCCACCTTCACACAAATCTAAAACTGAAAAGAAACTTGTTTTCACCCTTGAACCACCTAAGAAAAATATTTTGCAACGATCAAGTTATAATACCATTTCTCACACATATAACACTAGAAGCAATCCATAACCAAAACAACCAACTACAACATATTTTCCTTTTCCTAACCCCATCTTGCCTAGTTCTCCTCATTTGCCTTCGAATAGTGGAAATGAGTATGATCTTGTTGAACAACTTAAGAATACTCTTGCAAAGATATCCCTATGGGACATAATTAAAAATTCACCTAACTATCACACTATAGACACCTAAATTTGGACAATTACATTGGTCCAAATTTATCCCCCTTCATCTAAACATCCCCTTATTCATGTTAATTAGGTAATATCACTATTACATAATTAATACATTTAATTCTTCTAAATCCCTAAGGTGTCTAGTTAAATAATTAAATAACTTACCCTCTTTAATCCCCCTTTCATCAAATGAATTAAATAAATATGAAATTTATTTAATTCTTCACATGTCACATCCTTTTCTTAATCCTAATCAACCTCCTAATCACATCATTAGGGATGTGCACATGCCTAATCCTTGATTGGGATGTGTCACATCCTCCAACTTTTGAAAGTTGGCTTCTAATCTTCCTTAACCATTAATTATCTTCTAATTACCGATCAGTTAAGCCTAATCAGTACCTTCGTCATCGCCCAAGGAATTTTTAATTCATTTTTATTCATCCAAGACTCCCCATCCCCCAATGAATTTTTAATTCCTTTTTATCCTTCCAAGACTTTCCTTATTCCCATGCAAATTTCTAGAACCTTTTGACTTGTCACATCAATCACATGTGCTAAGGTCTTCTAGAATCTTTGACTTGCCACATCAGTCACATGTGGGTAAGTACTTACCTTTTTAAGTACCTTGTCTTATCTAAGGTACTTCTCACCTATCCTTTTGGGAACCTTGTCTTATTCACAAGATCTCCCAATCATGTGAACTTTAAATTCACTTTTTATTCATCCAAGATTCTCCTATTCCCCATGTGATCATTGAGAGGTCACATCATCCTTATTCCAAGGTACTTACAAGTACCTTTCCATCACATTTGATCTTCCACCTCATGTGTCCTTATCCATCTTGCCCATTGTGGCAAGATCTCAACCATCTATTTCCCTAGGGTTTCTCTCCATAAAATGAAGGATTTTTCTTTCATTCTAAATCATCATGCATTCACAATCTTCAAGCTAAAGCATTCAACCAAGCTCCCACACTTGCATAACCTTCATCCACCATTGTTGCACATTGAAGCTTTCATCCTACCCATTGTATTCATCTCCTCAACTACCCACTTTGCTCATTGAATTCCTTATCAAACCCTTAACATGTTGAATCCACTTTAGCATATTGCCATCAAAGGGAGCACACATTAATCAACCATCAATGGAAAACGAAGCATCAATTCAAGATAAGGTATAATCAGCTTCTCTTTTATCTTTATTTTGTTTTGAATTCAACTAGGATAATCATGAGGTGTTAGTGTTGTTTTCCTTGTTGTTGAATGTTTTTTTGCATCACTTAGAACAGGTTAGCTTCATTGGTTCACACACACTATGCTTCAAACCACCTTGTAGTAAGCTATGATCTCTGCTAGTACAAGTGTAAATGATGTGGAAGATCTAATTCAGGGAATGAATGTGGTTAATGTAGACATTACTTTTCACCAACATGAGCTACCTCCTTTGGAAATGAAAAAGATAAATGATGCATTCATGATAATAGCTATTTATGATGGAAGGGGAATAAAAAGAACCCTTGTTGAGAATGGTTCCACCCTTAATGTGTGTAGTGGGACCCTTCTGGATAGACTTGGCATAGATAAATCAAGAATAAAACCTAACTCATTGTCAATTCGAGGATTTGACAATATAGGAAATCAACCACTTGGTTTAATTACTTTACCCATTACAATTGGAAAGGATGCATTGTAAACTCCCATTCATGTTATTCTAAATAACCTTTCATTTAATCTTCTTTTAGGGAGACCTTGGATTCATGAGATGCATGTAGTTCCTTCAACTCTCCATCACATGATGAAGTATGCTTATATCAATAAGGTATACCAAGTTGAAATAGTCCCCAAGCCTGAAAGTTTCTTACATGTTGAAAAAGGAATGACAAGTCCTCTCAACACATTAATTCCAACATTGAACATAGAACCTATGAAAGAAGAAAAACAAGAGATGGAAAGGGTGTCAAAGTTATTAGATGATGATTAAGGTTCCTTAGATTTTACACAATTGTTTATGGGAGAATACATAATCAAAAAAATGAAAGATGAAAAAAAAAACAACCAATGGTAATGTCAATGAAAATTTGGAAGAAACCTCACAAGTATCTACCCCATCTACTCTAGAAGAAGATACGAGATATACAACAAACTTTGATTAGATAGGGGTTATCAACAACCACCAAATAATGTATGATACTCCAAGGTTTGCTTGCACCAATCTGCTAGAAGACTTCTCTCTGTCTTCAACCAAGAACCTACCAATTTCTAGGCTTTGACTAGACTTAGATCATTAACTAAGCCTTGTTTCAACTCTATTACAAGAGTTCCACTACTTGTGCTTAACCTTGAAGGACTCAACATCATTTGAACTTACAATCTTCTTCCAACACCTAGAAGGATCTAAGTGCCAACTTAATCATCTTGCTTGAACTGCTTGCAGGGGAGCTGGAGACACTGATTTCTTGCATTTCACATCCAATTGAGTGCATCTTGGAGGTTCTTCAATCTTCAATCTACCCGATCTCAAGATTTTTCCTTTGAAGAGACCTAATCCTTGTAGCCCTTACCAGTCACTTTTCTGCCTTTCATGGTTAAACTCTCCAAATAGCCTAACAATTAAATGTAACTTCCTGACACCCTTTTTAGTCCTTTAAAACATTCATAGGGTTTCAGACCCCTAGCTCATCTGTACAGTGGATTCCTACTTTCAAGGGCAAAACGGCTAATTAGGCCAAATTCCTAGGGTTTCAAGAATTTCTTGCTAATTTCTCACACCAGTGGATTGGTCAAGTCTCAATCTTTCTATTTTTCTTGTGTTAGGTCATATCCCACCTTGAACTATACTTTTCCCATACAATAGTGCCTTCCCCTGCCTAAGTTCTTCAACTTTTACCTATCAAACTCCTAATTGGAATGTCCTAGCTCGCCAAGGGTTTGATTTTACAAATCTTTGCTCCATTCGCTATACTTCCTACTGCTAAATATTTACAAGTAACTAGCTCCCCTATCATTTCAATCTAATTTTAGGGAGATCCCATGGTTAGATCTTATGGGGGAGCCATCCTAAGTCTAACTATTCAAAACAGAGAAAACTAACACTCTACACTCTAATCTATGAATTAGAAATAACAAATCTACACTAAGTAACCTAAATGCAAGATGAAAGTTGCTCTAAACTATTCTATGAACACAAATTCAGTGCTGATTCAGTATACACAAAGCCTTTTGTAACTCTATTTTTCAAGACACATGGGTAAACACAGAAAATGCAGCCAAATTCACTATTCCTTCACACCAAAATTTGATTACAATGCCATCTAACTGCTCTCTATGAGCCACACCTCTACTTAGATTCCTTTTCCACATTTCAAGGGATATTGATCAATCCCATGCTCCTAAATTTCAGGGAATCCAATCCAACTAAGCTGCATGCAATTCCAGAATTATTGTCATGCAACTTTACAACAACATTTTGCAATTTATCACTATGTCATGATCCTAAATCTTAGGACCTCTAACAGCTTGATCTCGAGCCAACAAATCCCTTAACTATCTCTTGGTATCTTCTAACAATGACCATGTGGTTATAACACATTTAATACCCTACATTCCAACATAAGTTGTCTAGAGCTAAATAAAGCAACATTTAACAAAAATGATTAACTAATGATGACTTTAGTCCTAGTGACTAATTCACCACACACAACCAAGACCTTCTAAGGTCTAAAGCAAACACACTAATTCCCTGATTTGGCTAAGACAAGGTACAAGCCAAATTTGATGACAAACAACATGGAGGTTAGCCTAGGTGCTCCTGCACCATCCTCCCCAAAACAAAAGATTTCAATCCACCCTTGGGTTGAGCAAGTTGGGATCAATGCCCAACTTCTTAAACTCTGACTTCTTGATCCACACTACATCTGCATCAGATTGATCATGCCTCTTAATCAGATGTTCTTTGTATTCTTTGGTTCTAGTCTTGTTATAGACCCTGGTATCCAATATCTTGTCAGCTTGCTTGATTGTAGTAGGGGGTAGTTTGAGTTCTTCCACATATTGGATGACTTCATGGAGGGTATGATCCATGTTTGGTGGTGGTCCTTTGTAAGGCACCAGATCTGCAACATTGAAAACAGGGGACAATCCACTGTCATCTGGTAATTGGACCTTGAAAGCATTGTTTCCATATTTCTCCAAGATAGGACAGGGACCTATCCTCTTCATTTGAAACTTGTGAGGAAGTCCTTTCTGAAGTCTATACTTGTTCAAATGCACCATTACTAAATCTCCAACATTGAATTGAACTTTTTTCCTATGCTCATCCACCTTGGTCTTATGTTTCATGGTGTTTTCTGCCAATGTTTTCCTAACTGTCTCATGAATCTCCTGCATTGCATAAACAAAATTATCAGCATATCCACTTCCCTTGACTCCATCCTTCAACTCTCTCAGCTCATAGACACCTCTAGGATGTAGTCCATAGACAATTTCAAAGTGACTCTTCCCTATTGATCTATTTATAGTGTCATTATAGGCATATTCAGCTTGCCCAATCAATTGATCCCATTGTTGACCATACTCCTTGGTCAAGCATCTTAAGAGATTTCCAAGTGTCATATTTACAACTTCCATCTGACCATCAGTTTGGGGATGGTATGCAGACCCAAAAGATAGATTGGTGCCCATTCTTTGCCAAAGAGTCTTCCAAAAATGACTCGTAAACTTAGTGTCTCTGTCTGATACAATGCTGATTGGTAATCCATGAATCCTTACTATCTCCTTCAAGAAAAGAGAGGCTATTTGACTGGCATCATTGGTTGTTTTACATGGCACAAAGTGAGCCATTTTGTTGAATCTGTCTACAACCACATAAACATTGTCCATGCCTTGCCTTGTCTTGGGTAACCCAACTACAAAGTCCATACTAAAGCATTCCCATGGCCTAGTAGGAATAGGCAGTAGTTGGTATAGCCCTGCATTTGAAGAAGTGCCCTTGGCCTTTTGACACACCATACAATTCTCCACATACCTCCTGACATCTAGGTTCATCCTTGGCCAATAGTAAAACCTTTGAACAAGTTCTTGAGTTTTGGTGAACCCAAAATGACAACCCAATGCACCATTATGCTTTTCTTGTATCAAGTTCTCTCTAATGGAGCCTCTAGGAACACATAGTTGATTCCCTTTAAACAAAAGATCACTTTGTAAAGTATATTCAACATATTTACTATGAAAATGATTCTTGTATTCAGCACATACCTTATAAATGTCTACAAAGTCTTCATCATCTGCATATAGATCTTTGAAGTTATCTATCCCAATGCTTTTCAACTAAATTTCCTAAATTGTGAGGACTCTTTTGCTCAAGGAATTTGCCACCTTGTTGAGAGCTCCTTTCTTGTGCTTGATATTGAAGGTGTAAGCTTGCAAGTACTCCACCCATTTCTTGTGTCTGTGACTCAACTTCTCTTGTGAATTCAGGAAACTGAGTGCTTGGTTGTCTGAATACACTATGAATTCCTTGGGAAGCAAGTAATGCCTCCATTTTCTTAAAGCCTAGACCAAGGCATACATCTCAAGGTCATAAGAAGAATACTTCTTCTTGGCTTCACTTAACTTCTCTGAATGAAAAGACACCGGTCTACCCTCTTGACTGAGAATAGCTCCAATAGCCACATTGCTTGCATCACATTCAATGGTGAATAGCTTCTCAAAGCTTGGTAACACCAAAATAGGTTGGGTAGCTATCTTTTCCTTCAGCAACTCAAAACTTTTGTTAGCTTGCTCATTCCATACAAACTTGGTTTTCATTCCTCCTTTTATGGTATCCAACATAGGAGCACAAATAGCACTAAACTATCTTATGAATTTCCTATAGTATTGAGCAAGACCATGGAAGCTTCTCACCTCTGTTGCTGTCTTTGGAGTAGGACAATTAAGGATGGCTTCCACTTTGCTACTATCCATCTTCAAGTTGCCATGTGATAGCACAAATCCAAGGTACACCAGCTCTGTTTTGATGAATTCACACTTTTCCAAATTGATCATCAACTTCTCCTCCTGCAGCTTCTTGAAAATCAACTCTATCTGATGGAGGTGCTCTTCTCTTGTTCTACTATAGATTAGTATATCATCAAGATACACCACTACAAATTTTCCAATGTAATCTTTGAGGATTTCATTCATGAGTCTCATGAATGTTGAGGGGTCATTAGAATAGTCCAAATGGCATAACTAGCCACTCATAGAGACCCTCATTGGTTTTGAAAGCTATTTTCCACTCATCTCCCTCATGTATCCTAATTTGGTGATAACCACTCTTTAAATCTATCTTGGTATAGTACGTAGCTTCACCTAGACAATCCATGAGATCTTCAATCCTAGGGATAGGGAACCTATACCTGATGGTTATCTTGTTTATTGCCCTGGAATCAGTACAAAGCCTCCATTCTCCTCCCTTTTTAGGTGCTAAGATAGTGGGTATTGCACATGGACTAATGCTTTTCCTAATAAGACCTTGGTTTAGGAGTTCTTGAATCTGCCTAGATATTTCCTCATTTTGTTGAGGAGTCATCTTATAAGCTGCTTTGTTTGGTAGGGTAGCTCCTCGTATCAAGTCTATCCTATGACTTATGGCTCTCTTAGGGGGTAATGTTGTTGGTTGACCACTACTTACAATGCCTTCATAGGTCTGCAACAATTTATGTATCTCCTTGGGTAGCTCTGGTTTTTCAGCTGCTTTCTCTTTGCTCACCTCTCTTGGCTTGATCATCAATGCATAGCCAACTCCTCCTTCTTCCAAGGCTTCCAAGAACTCTTTTTCACCCACCATGAGCAGTTTAGAACCTATTGTCTGCACCTTTGTATCTTCTAGCAAAGACTGAATTTTGAAGGTTACCTTGTCTTTCTTGAAGGTATATGAATTCTTTGCTCCATCATGCATAGCTTGGTGGTCAACTTGCCATGGTCTACCTAGGAGCAAGTGACATGCATCCATAGGTAACACATCACACAAAACTTTGTCCTTGTACCTACCAATTGATAAATCCACCCATGCTTGTTCATTCACCAAGACATGTTGACCTTTATTGAGCCATGTGACCTTGTAAGGATTGTTGTAGGGTATCCTTGTCAACTTCAGCCTGCTGACTAACTCCTCTGACACAATATTGTTAGTAGAACATGATTCAATGATGACTCTACACACTTTCCCCATCATCTTGCACTTTATCCTAAATAGGGACCTCCTTTGGCTTGGCTCTTCTTTAACCAGTTCCTTGATTAAAGTTCTCCTCATCATGAGGTTCTCACCTTCCTCTGAATTCAATGGTACTTCAGGATGTTTATCTGCTGCAGTAGCCTCATCATGGACCAGGTTAGTTCTCTTGTCACCTCCATGAGAAGTACTTCCTTTCTCTAGACATCTATAGGCCGGGTGTCCCAATTGATTGCAGTGGTAACATTTCATATTAGTGACGTAGTTGCCTCTTCCTTGTCCACCACTTCTTCCTCTAGAGTTGGAACCTCTTCCTCTACCACCTCTGCTAGAGCTTCCTTCTTACTGCTTAGAGTATCTGACTTCTCCTTGGGCTCTTGGTTCTGAACTTCTCCCAACATAACCACCTCTTTGTCCTCTGCTGTCTTTCCCTTTCCCTCTACTTTTGGGGTTTTTCTCTTGCTTCTTTTTGCCTTTCTCCTCTATCTTTAAGGCCATTTGATAGCATTGGCAGACTATCTTGAAGTTCACTAAGCTCATGTCTTCTTGGATAGACCACTTAAGCCCATTCAAGTACCTTGCTAGTTTGATGCTTTCATCTTCAACCACCTTGATCTTCGGCACAATTTTTGAAACTCCTTGGTATATGTTTGAACATCCATATCTTTTTGCCTCAGATTGTGTCTTCTCCTATGCAACTGAACTTCATAGTCATCAGGTAGATAGGTCTACCTTATCTTAGTTACCATTCCTCTCCATGAAACTATGGGACCTTTGCCTTCTTTCTCTCTTTCAGCTTGTACAAATTTCCACCATGTGAGAGTTGCTCCTCTCAACCTTGACTTGGCCACTTTTACCTTTTGGGCCTCTATTATACCATCACATTCAAAGTGATTTTCTATGCTTTCAATCCAGTCTACAACTAAATTAGGGTCCATTTTTCCACTAAATAGTGGCACACCTTCCAATGCTTTACTACTTAAGGCCTGCAATGCCTTCAGGAAGGGTTCTTCAGCAAGAATAGGATCAGGTTTTGGAGCTTCCTCCTCCAAGTCCTCTTCTTTTTCCTTTGCTTCTTGCTCTTCCTTCTATTCTATCTTATCCTTCACTTTATCTACTGTCTCATGGACTTCATCCAAGAGCTTCTCCATTTGAGACAACCTTTCTCTTAGCAGCTGATTGTCTTCCTCTTGCTCTTCTACCTTTTTAGCTAACTCTGCATTAGTCACCATGGTTCTTTCCTCTGGTGTGTTCTCTCAAACTGACTCAGTGGGCTGCAACATCAATCACAAGCCTTGATCAAACAAAGGCTTTGATACCAATATGATGTATGATACTCCAAGGTTTGCTTGCACCAATCTTCTAGAAGACTTTTCTCTGTCTTCAACCAAGAACCTGCCAATTTCTTGGCTCTGACTAGACTTAAATCATTAACTAAGCCTTGCTTCAACTCTGTTACAAGAGTTCCACTGCTTGTGCTTAACCTTGAAGGACTCAACATCACTTGAACTTACAATCTTCTTCCAACACCTAGAAGGATCTAAGTGCCAACTTCATCATCTGTTGAACTGCTTGTTGGGGAGCTGGAGACACCAATTTCTTGCATTTAACATCCAATTGAGTGCATCTTGGAGGGTCTTCAATCTTCAATCTACCCGATCTCAAGATTTTGCCTTTCAAGAGACCTAATCCTTGTAGCCCTTACCAGTCACTTTTCTGCCTTTCATGGTTAAACTCTCCAAACAACCTAACAATTAAATGGCACTTCCTGACACACTTTTCAGTCCTTTAAAACATTCACAGGGTTTCAGACCCCTAGCTCATCTGTACAGTGGATTCCTACTTTCAAGGGCAAAAAGGCTAATTAGGCCAAATTCCTAGGGTTTCAAGAATTTCTTGCTAATTTCTCACACCAGTGGATTGGTCAAGTCTCAATATTTCTAGTTTTCTTGTGTTAGGTCATATCCCACCTGGAACTATACTTTTCCCATACAGTAGTGCCTTCCCCTGCCTAAGTTCTTCAACTTTTACCTACCAAACTCCTAACCGTACTGTCCTAGCTCGCCTAGGGTTTGATTTTACAAATATTTGCTCCATTCCCTATACTTCCTACTATTAAATATTTACAAGTAACTGGCTCCCCTGTCATTTCAATCTAATTTTAGGGAGATCCCATGGTTAGATCTTATGGGGGAGCCATCCAAAGTCTAATTGTTCAAAACAGAGAAAACTAACACTCTACACTCTAATCTATGAATTAGAAACAAAAAATCTACACTAAGTAACCTGAATGCAAGATGAAATTTTCTCTAAAATATTTTATGAACACAAATTCAGTGCTGATTTAGTATACACAAAGCCTTTTGTAACTCTAGTTTTCAAGACACACGGTTAAACACAGAAAATGCAGCCAAATTCACTATTCCTTCACACCAAAATTTGATTACAATGCCATCTAACTACTCTCTACGAGCCACACCTCTACTTAGATTCCTTTTCCACATTTCAAGGGATATCGATTGATCGCATGCTCCTAAATTTTAGGGAATCCAATCCAACTAAGTTGCATGCAATTCCACAATTGTTGCCATGCAACTTTACAACAACATTTTGCAATTTATCACTATGTCATGATCCTAAATCTTAGGACCTCTAACAGCTTGATCTCGAGCCAACAACTCCCTTAACTATCTCTTGGCATCTTCTAACAATGACCATGTGGTTATAACACATTTAGTACCCTACATTCCAACATAAGTTGTCTAGAGCTAAATAAAGCAACATTTAACAAAAATGATTAACTAATGATGACTTTAGTCCTAGTGACTAACTCACCACACACAACCAAGACCTTCTAAGTTCCAAAGCAAACACACTAATTCCCTGATTTGGCTAAGATCAGGTACAAGCCAAAATTGATGACAAACAACATGGAGGTTAGCCTAGGTGCTCCTACCACCAAACCTTTTGGATTAAATAATGTAGGTGCAACATATCAATGAGCTATGATATTGATATTTCATGACTATATACACAATATTTTGGAATATTATGTTGATTATATTCTTGCTAAATCTTTAAATCGAAAAGACAATGTGGATATCCTTCTAAAAGATCTTTGAGTGAATGCAAAAGTATAACAAGAGATTAAATCATGTGGTGTAGAAAATTGGACACTCTTGAGAAAAGAGACAATTTCATGCTTAATTGGAACCACTTTTGAGTACCCTTGCATTATTCATCCTTAAAAACAACATTTATAGGCCCCTAAGACCCATTATTTTTTATATAGAGGCTCGTTTCACTTGAGAAATCACTTAAATCCCGACAAACAACACTTAATTCATGCATATCCTAAAAACCCACCTCCAAAAATCACTAGTGAGACCCATTCGCCACCTTGGATGAATGAGTCCCCTTTGGTGGGACCCATTCACCGAGGGTGGCGAATGAGTCCCTTTTGAGGGAAATTTCAATTTTTAGTGGGAATTTAATTAATTCAACTTAATTTTTCTTAGGTCTAAATAACAGGAAAATTAGGTGTTGATTCTTATAAATACTCATTTTAAGTCATTTTTCACATCTCTTAGTCATTTTCACAAAGAAAATTCTAAAATAAAGTCTTCCATAGTAAGTTTCATTAGCAAAGTTGAAGTTTTAGGGAAAAAAACTAAGGTTTTTGCAAGTCTTGAAGCTCACTCTTCATTCAAGGTTCAACATTGCAAAGAGTTGATGATGGATTCCTATGGTGAATCATGGAGAAATCTAGGATGAGGAGATGAAACTAGCCATCATATCACACCTAAAGACCTGTTTTCAAAGTGATTTCATCTTCCACTTTCTCTCTATCTTCATATTAAGGTTTTCATTTCATTTATATCCATTTTTATGTGTTGTAGGATTTCTAGGGTTGAAGTCTTTCATCACTTAAATCACATTTGCACATATTATTCTAGTACAATAGAATAGGGTTTTATCATACTTCATAATTTCCTAGTCTTTAACACACTTGAGACTAAGGTTTTATGCAGATTTTTTTCCATTTAAGGTTTAATTACCCAACTAGGGGTTTGACCAAGGAAAATCCCCCCATTAGACAACCAATTTTAAGTTATTTTGTAGGAATGTTTTGAGATATCGATTCAGGGTTCGGTCAAAAAGTGTTGTATAGGTGTCAAGGTCAAGAACAAAGATCTGAATTTATAGAAATTTGAAAGTGGATTGATTCACCATGGATGGTGAATGAGTCACTCCTGAGGTGACTTTATGAGTTAGATTCAGATCTAGATACCCAGTGAGCAAAAACTAGTTTCTAGGTAGAAAACCATGTCCTGGGACTGATTCGCCCAAGGTAGCAAATGAGTCCCAGTCAACAAAAAGGGTCAGATTTATCAGATTTCTAGATTGCTTTCCAATCATCTTCAACTTCGCAAGTGCACACATTCTAGAATACTTCTTTCTTTTTAATTTCATTTGCATTTTTGTTCATATTTTTAAGCTTTATGCAAACCTCACTGTGTTTTCTAACATTGCATATTACATTAGTTTTGCATTAATAATTAGTCAATTAAATCATTTAGTTACATTTACATTATTTCTTTTAGTCTTAATTGTGTCATACAATCCTCTATTTGAGTGAACCAGTACAATTTTGGTGTTTTATCTCTCTCCTTTTAGGTGAAAGATCCTAAGAGTGCAAGAGAAGTCCATAAAACCATAAAATTGTTGGTTCAAATCTAAAAATGTCTGTCTTTGGTGTAAATAGTGGGAATTTTTTTTGTTTTATTGTATCTCATAGAGGCATTGAGATGGAAATGAAGAAAATTGATTTTATAGTTAACATGCCACCTCCTAGAAATATTTCTCAATTTCACACTTTACAAGGAATAATTTAGGCTATCTGTTGTTTTGTAGCTTCCCTAGCCAACTGAATGCTACCTTTTACACATTTTCTTAAGAAAGAGGTGTATTTTAATTGGAATAAGGATTTTAAAAAGGCTTTTGAGATTTTGAAAGACTATCTTGCTACTCCACTTATTCTAAAACCTGCCATGAAAGAAAAAATGTTTATCTTCTATACAATAGTGGTCCACGGTCTCACAACATTGTTGGATCAACAAGATGAAAATGGTAAAGAACGCCCTATTTATTACATTATTTGAACTCTAATTGATTATGAGAAATGATATATAATGATAGAGAAATAATTTCTAGCTATTGTATTCACTACTAGTCTCTTGTAGTGAGATGACTGTATGATATGTCATTTCATATTGGAGCATATTATTGCTCAATTTGGACTTAGACCTTCCATATTAGTTTTAGATAGTGGGATACCATTTAAGAATAATGATGTGAAGAATTTCTTAGAGACACTTAACATTAAACATCATTTTTTAACACCCTAATACCCGTAATCTAACAATCAAGCCGAATTGACTAATAAAACCCTCAAAAAAATCTTAAAGAAAATGATAAGAAAACATAATAAGGATTGGAACACACAACTAACATATGCATTATGGGAATATCATATGAATGTTAGATTATCCACTCAAACTACCCCTTATAAACTTGTCTATGGCAACAAGGAAATAATTCCCTTGGAGTTAGAGGACCCTACATTAAGGATTGTTCTTCAAGGACTTATTGATGATAATACCTATAAATAAAAACAGTTACATCATCTTAAAATTCTTAACGAACAACGCATGGACACTCTTGAGCACCTCCAAGATTACTCTAGGAGAAAGCAATGTAGTTACAATGATAATGTTATCCCTTGGTCATTCAATAAAGGTGATTTGGTGTTAGGTGAGAATAAACATAACATCAATACTACCCTAACTAAAAAAAGGAAAGTTCAACCCTAATTAGCTTGGACATTACAAAATCAAGGAAATTTATGTGTATGGTGCATACACATTAACAAAAATGGATGATACGCCTCTTAAGGAACTTATCAATGTCATGCATTTGTGGTGATACTATGTCTAATCTTCTTGAATAGTGTGAATGATAGAGAAATGGTGTTAGAGTTAGTAGATGACATCCTATATGCTCTCACATTTCTTCATTCTTGACAAACAATTATTTGTGTCTTGAATAGTAAAGTAATTATTTAAATTAATTTTAAGTGTTTACTTTAGGTCTAATGCTATTCAAGATAATTTTGTATGTTCTGTTAGATTAGATCCTTATATGCATTTAATTTTTTTCAATTAGATCATAGGTGCATTTAATTTAGCATAACATACTTAATCACAAAGGTGGAATCTAAAATAAACTAAAATGGTTTTAATTAGATCACATAAAACATGTTAAATCATGGAGACATTTATTAAAAAATATTACAAAGATTATTTGATAAATCACATTGCTATTTAACATAAAACACATAAGCATAAATAGTCAAACATGAAATGATGATATATATATATATAT